>CATIWJ010062353.1:0-34212 GCA_949640765.1 Croton laevigatus | reverse complement strand
GATATTTTTAAATTAATATTATTCATATATTGTAAATATAATATATATTTTTATTTCCATTCTTATAATTATCATATTAAGATATTTTTAAGTTAATATTATTCATATATTGTACTTTAACTATAATATTTAACAATACACATATGATAAAACAAATAGTTTAGTGGTATAATGCTTTACACTAACAAATATATATATATATATGGAGTTGCAAATAATTATTATTGGAGTTGGGTGAGGGATGGGGACATACAAAACTTTAAATTTTGTTTGTTAACTTGTTATATTTATATATTTTGAACTACCTAAATTATCATTTAGTGGAAAGTAGAATGTAACTAAACTTCATTTAAGAGGTTTTTGTAACCCAGTCTCTATTATGCAAAAACCTGTTGAAAGAAGTTATGCAATAATTGTATTGGTGTAAGTAGAGCTAGGATGTGCCCTTCATAGTGTAACACTTTTGAGTCCAGAGATTATTATGATATGTTATCAAGTGAATTATGCAAACCTCTTAAACGAAGTTATGCAATAATATAATATATTTTGGTTGGATAGTACTATTTTTCAATTTATTTTTCCGATATTTTGTTACTTTTTATTTCAGAGTTATACATGAATTAGCCTTGAGCTCAAGAAGGCAATTTAGTGGTAATGCACTTCTTTCCTAATACTGATGTCCCGGATTTGAGACTTATTCCAATTCATTTCCTCAATTCCTCCTAGTATAGACTAGTAATATGAGTATTTATGTTTAAAAAAAAAAAAATTACATGAATTAGCCTTTAATTGAATTGAATAGTATGATAGATTGCAGTTGGAGCGGGCAGAATAGTAAGACCTTTACCCTTGATTCTTAATAATTGAGTTCGAATATCTCTATCCACGTAAATTTGTCAAAAAAAAAAAAAAAAAGAATGGTATATATAGCGCCTGTGTTTAGTTGACCTTTTTAATTGGTGATGGGATTTCGGTTCTTTTGGTGATCAATTTCAAGTTTCAGGTTTGATTTTCTTGTGGGCTCATTGCATCTGTTGCTTAGTTTGCCTTTATCCATCCAGTTTCCTGTGGTCTCCTTCTCTAATTCCGTACTCAACTTTTCTTCTTCCCTGTCATTTTCTTGGTACTATCTTCATCAGATCGTGGGTTTTATTATTACTGATATAGATGGATTTCTATTTATACCCATGAGAATTTTGGCCTTGTCAGTGTTCAGGGAACCCTTACAGTTAGGAATTTTAAAAAGCTTAATAGAGCTCCTTCCCTGGATGTGCTATTTTTAACAGTGACAGAATTGTGCGAAGGAAACTCAATAGAGCAGAGGATGGTTTAATTGCTTTATTAAAAATCCTCATGGTATGGCTGGTGATATGATTTTGGCTTGGAAAGATCATATACCTGTTAGGATTTTACTGTTGAATATTTTGAGCAAAATAATTTAACGAAAAAATTGTATTTTGAATAATAAAAAATGTGTCATTGTATTCTACGGAATTAGAGTTTTCCAATAATATATTATATGTTCAAAATAAATTAAAAATAAATGAGAAATTGAAGCTAAAAAATGAGCTTAGAACCAATATTAAATGGAATAAATACTAAATTGCTAATGTGCACCCACACGACATGGACAATGTGAATGTCGAAAAATTATAAATAAAATTTAAGGCACTACGAATATGCATTAATTTTATTTATACTAAGAATTTTTCGATCCAGAAGGTCAATTTCGGTTTAATTACCGAATTGAGTTAATTCTTATTAATTACCTAATTATTTTTACTGTAGCAAAAATTAATCAAACATTATCTTCCAATTTGACAACTACTTTAGTTAATAGTGGGACCTACTTAAGTTGAAATTTGTTTGATAGTTGACCCACATCAAAGTTTTGTCAAATAAAATTTGAAACTTTCCGTTAAAATTTATCAACTTAAGTTGAATTTTATTTGATAATGAAACCCACTTAAGTTGAAATTTGTTTAATAGTGGAATCCGTTTTTTTTAAAATGATGTTAATGTTTATTTTTTTTTTTTGCCAATTGTTAATGTTTATTTACCCGTTATCTCACTGTAATTCATAATTGTTTTGTCTCGTAATAAATAATTAAACAGTTGTTATATATACTATTAAGGGGATAAAGCGATATTACAAAATCATCTATACACCTACTCATCATATCCCTTTTTTTTTTTTTTGACAAATCATCATATCCTTAAGATATATTTAATATTTCAATTCATACAAAATTTCACTTCAAAGCTTTGGAGCAATACCAATATTTAGAATACAACTTTTTTTTTCATATAAATATATATTTTGTAATTTTTAAAATAATGCTAATATTTGCTTACCTATTATCTCACTGTAATCCATAAGTGTATTATCAATTGCAACTCATGTGACATATAATGAAACAAATATTATATTTATTGACGAAAGGATAGCTTAATATTACAAAGCCCTTTTATACTTTCTTTCTCATCTATATCATTAAAAAAATATTTAATATTTCAATTATTTCAAAATGTATTTATCAAAATTATATTTTCCAAATAGCATGTACCGATATTTTAAATATAATATATTTTTATTTCCATTCTTATAATTATCATATTAAGATATTTTTAAGTTAATATTATTCATATATTGAACTTTGACTATAATATTTAACAATACGACATATGATAAAACAAATAGTTTAGTGGTATAATGCTTTACACTAATATATATAGGGAATTGTTATTTCCATTTTCAGAGCAATATTTGTTAATGCCAGAGCATGTTTGCTCTGGTATTAACAAATATTGCTCTGAAAATAACAACTCCCTATATATATATAGGCAAATAATTATTATTATTATTATTGGAGTTGGGTGAGGGATGGGGACATACAAAACTTTAAATTTTATTTGTTAACTTGTTAAATTTATATATTTTGAACTACCTAAATTATCATTTAGTGGAAAGTAGAATGTAAGTAAACTTCATTTAAGAGGTTTTTGTAACCCATGCTCTATTATGCAAAAACCTATTGAAAGAAGTTATGCAATAATACTTTAATTGTATTGGTGTAAGTACAGCTAGGAAGGACGTGCCCTTTATAGTGTAGCACTTAAAATAGAGTCCAGAGATTATTATGATATTTTATCAAGTGAATTATGCAAACCTCTTAAAGGAAGTTATGCAATAATATAATATATTTTGTTTGGGTAGTACTTTTTTTCAATTTATTTTTCAGATATTTTGTAATTTTTTTATTTCATAGTTATAACTGAATTAGCCTTTAATTGAATTGAATTGAATTGTATAATAGATTGTGTTTGGAGGCAGTAGAGGTAATACGATGTTTGTTCTTGATTTCGAATCCCTGTATCTACGTAACCTGTGTTTAGTTGACCTTTTTTCAATTGGTGATGGGGTTTCGGTTTCTTTGGTGATCAATTTCAAGTTTCAGGTTTGATTTTCTTCTGTCCTCTCTCTTTGGTTGCCTACCTTCATGCAAAATTCCTTTTTCTTGTTGGCTCCTTGCATCTGTTGCTTAGTTTGTCTTTATCCAGCTAGTTTCCTGTGGTCCCCTTTGGTTCCTTCTCTAATTCCGTACTCAACTTTTCTTATTCCCCGTCATTTTCTGGGTGCCATCTTCATCAGATCTTGTGTTTTATTATTACTGATAGATGGATTTCTCTATTTATACCGATGAGAATTTTAGCCTGGAACTGTCAGGGTTTAGGGAACCCCCTGACAGTTAGGAATATTAAAAAGCTTAATAGAGCTCCTTCCCTTGATGTGCTACTTTTAACAATGACAGAATTGTGCGAAGGAAACTCAATAGAGCAGGGTGGTTTAATTGCTTGACTAAAAATCCTCAAGGTATGGCTGGTGGTATGGTTTTGGCTTGGAAAGATCATATACCTGTTAGGATTTTACTCTCTTAATCATTATGTAATACATGGAGAAATTGCTGAAGGATGCTCATGTTTTATAGAAAAGCAGTGAGGGAGAAGGCTATTACTCCGGTGCGAATCAGTCGGCGTTGTCCCGCAGTATCCAATTTGATGTTCACGCCGACCACTCTATCCTATTTTGTGGAGCTGATACCAGACAAGCAGAAGTGGTCCGGAATATGCTGGAAAGGTATGCTAATGCAAGTGGGCAGAATATAAATTTCTCAAAGTCTGCTATAATCTTTTCTGAGACGCCCTTTAAAAAGTGTGAAAGTTATTTAATTTGACTAGTTCACATAAACGGATGTATAACATAGCTTTATTGGGATAGTGTTTAAACCCTTTAAAAAGAATATAGAGTTTAAACATACTTTAGACAAGTATAGTCAGTTCGGTTGCTATATGTGAGGGAATTATACGAACTCAATTGAGAGCAATAAGCAGGAGTGACTATCCGTTAAAAAATTATCGTACCAAATACTGAATTTATTTTACCAAATATCGAATTTTAAAAATTTTACCGAATTACTAAATTTATGCTTAATCATGCGAGATGAACTTATTCTTGAATAGAAAAATGGAGCAAGAAATCTGCATTTTAATGACAACGCCTAATAAACTAAGAACCCATTTGAAATTTTGTTAAAGCTGCATAAAAAAATCTAAACCAGAAAATAGAAAACTTAAGAACAAATTAAATGAAATTGCACTTGCATCAATAAAAAAAATGTTGAGGGAACCAACTCAACCTCATCCACTGCCACTATAATACAGCATAATGTCTTTTCCTAATCGAGTACTCTCTCTAGGTCAAAACTATGACACCCCAGTTATCATCACAGCAATTCAGAGAGAGCATATCTATTGCTTAGTAATGAAGCTGATATAGGATCTGGACATCAGAATTGGAACTAGGGGTGGGTAAAACCGAACTGCAAACCGAACCGAACCGAATAATTGGTTAATCGAATTTTTAGTTCGGTTTTTTGTTCGTAAAAATATATGAACCGAATTTTCGATTCGGTTTTTTGTTCGTCAAAAGATATGAACCAATTTTTTTAACGTGTAAAATTCGGTTAAAACCGAATCCAAACCGAAAATTGAATCAAACTAAAAAATCGGTTAACCGAATTTTCGGTTCATGAAAAAATAATCGGTTTTGAACCGAAAACTGAAAAATCAACTGAACTGATTTTGTCCACCCCTATTGGAACTTGAATAAAATTTCGGTTTATACTAAACAATTAGTTTTTATCGAATTTCAATATATCAAATATCTAATACCGAATTTAAAAAAGGGAAATAATTCAATAACAATTACCGAATTATTTCAATAAAAAATTTTGGTATCTGGTATTACCGAATAATGTCCATCCCTAACAATAAGTATCAGTATATGATGATGAAAAAGCCAAAACGAGCTAAAATATTTTTATCCAAGCTCAAACTCTCATTTTAAAAATGTACAAATTTGTACTCTCGAGCAATATAAACATGTTAAGCATCAGTACAAGCAAAACAAATAAAAATGACATCGTTTTATTGGTTTCTAATAATATTTATATCTCATTAAACAAGTTTACATATAATATCTAGCAACTAAAACTATTACTATCTCTATTTTTCTCATATATTTACATTCATTATTTCACCGATACCAATATAAACCCACTTTTCACCAATACCAATACAAAAATAATAATAAATACTACCTCTGTTTTTTTCATTTCTTTACATTCACTATTTCACCAATACCAATACAAATCCACTTTTCACCAATACCAATACAGAAATAATAATAAATAATTACTAACCCTTTAAAAAACTTAATTTTTCACCAATATCAATAAAAAAATAATAATAAATAATTACAAAACTTACTATAAATGAAAATATAAACAACTCAAAAAACACCCAAAAACGGAAATGTAAACAATTCATGAAAACGGAGGTAGTAATTACTAACCCTTTAAAAAACTTACTTTTTCACCAATACCAATAAAAAAACAATAATAAACAATTACAAAACTTACTATAAATGAAAATGTAAACAACTAAAAAAAACATCCAAAAACAGAAATATAAACATCTCATGAAAATGGAGATAGTATTTATTATTTAATTTTTGAGTGAATGGGAATGAGCTTTTATTAAGACAGTCATCTATTTTCCAAAAAAAATAAAAAAAAGTCTGTCATCTAAACGGTTTGCAAATAAATTAACTTACAATACTATTAAAAAATTTAATTATATTATTTTAATTTTAATAATATTTATTTATATTAATTATAATTTAAAAATAATTTTTCAAAAAAAAAAAAAAAAAAAATATATATATATATATATTGTAGATATAGATAGATAATGATGGTCGATTAGCTGTCGGATTAATCTATATGTTGATCCACTATGCATTATGCCAACAAAGATTCCACTTTGATACTTCAAATTTGGATGCCATTTAGAGCTTCTCCGATGCAAACGAATTCATATGAAATTTTTAAAAAAAGTCTCTAATTATAATATGCATTTAAGATATGAAGCTAACGCGGATTAGACAATATCTAGTTCATCTTCTATTTATAAACGGTCTGTTAGACAATGTCTAAAGTTATGGTAAATTGTGATTGGTTCCAAATTAAATTATAAATTTAAGAAGTAACAAAAAAATAAAATAAAAAGTGTTGTATTGAAGATAAAATATTTAAATTGAATATTTACAATTGATATTTATCCATATTACTCCTTTATACCTGCATTTTATGGAAAATATAAAGTCAATAGAAAATATTGCATTCTAGATGCTCTTATAATTTTAATACTTAATGTTTAAAAATCCAGGATCAAGGGTTGCTTAGTGAAATTAATTATTATTATTACATGCATTTGTTATTTCTATTGTTATGATTGTCATTGAAATATTTAGTTTCAAAAATATTAAAGATGATATCAAAGTTTACATAAATATTCTTTCACAGTAATTTATAATTTTCTTATCTTGAAATGTGACGGATAATAAAATAAATCTCCTATTCAATTGTGGAAGGATAATGCAATATTGCGAAGTCCTTTATATGTACTCATTTGTATCCTTAAAAAGTGTTTACTATCCCAATTTACTCAATTTTTGGTCTATACAATTTTAAACAAACTTGGAGAAAAATTATTTATAAATGGCTCATACACATATTTAAAATACATATTGTTTCGTTTTTATATACGTCATCTAAAATATTTAGATTTTTATTTTTAAAAATAATATTAATATTGATTTACCTGTTATCTCACTGTAATTCATAATTATTTCATCTGTCTCGTGATAAATAATAGAAGAATTATCCCCTTAACTATTAAGGGGATAATATGATATTACAAAATCCTCTATACACATACTCATCATATCCTTAAGATATACTATTTAATATTTCAATTCATACAAAATTTCACTTCAAAGCTTTGGAGTAATACCAATATTTAGAATACAACCTTTTTTTTTTCATATAAATATATATTTTTTAATTTTTAAAGTAGCGTTAATATTTACTTACCTATTATCTCACTGTAATCCATAAATGTATTATCAGTAACGACTCATGACTCATGTGACATATAATGAAACAAATATCATATTTATTGACAAAAGGATAGCTCAGTATTACAAAACCCTTTTATACTTTCTCATCTATATCATTAAAAAAATATTTAATATTTCAATTATTTAAAAATATATTTCAAAATGTTTTTATCGAAATTATATTTACAAATAGCATGTACCGATATTTTAAATATAATATATTTTTATTTCCATTCTTATAATTATCATATTAAGATATTTTTAAGTTAATATTATTCATATATTGAACTTTGACTATATATATATATATATATATATATTTATTTATTTATTTGGGACATACAAAACTTTAAATTTTGTTTGTTAACTTGTTATATTTATATATTTTGAGCTACCTAAATTATCATTTAGTGGAAATTAGAATGAAACTAAACTTCATTTAAGAGGTTTTTGTAACCCAGACTCTATTATGCAAAAACCTATTGAAAGAAGTTATGCAATAATACTTTAATTGTATTGGTGTAAGTAGAGCTAGGAAGGAAGTGCCCTTTATAGTGTACGTAACACTTAAAATACTGACCAAAGACAGACTATTTTGATATTTTATAACGTGAATTATGCAAACCTCTTAAACGAAGTTGCAATAATATAATATATTTTGGTTGGGTAGTACTCTTTTTCAATTTATTTTTCTGATATTTTGTTATTTTTTATTTCAAAAGCTATACCTGAATTAGCCTTTAATTGAATTGAATGACAAGCTCAAGAGGTGGCCTAATGGTAAAGACACTTCTTTTTTGAGACCTGAGGTGCTGGGTTTGAGGCTTATCAATTTCCTTCTCTATATCCCCCAAGTATAAATTGTGGTTGGGGCTAGCGGATGGGATAAGACCTTTGTTCTCGATTTCAAAGCGCCTGTGTTTAGTTGACTTTTTTTCAATTGGTCATGGGGTTTCGGTTTCTTTGGTGATCAATTTCAAGTTTCAGGTTTGATTTTCTTCTTTCCTCTCTCTTTGGTTGCCTACCTTCATGCAAAATTCCTTTTTCTTGTTGGCTCCTTGCATCTCTTGCTTAGTTTGTCTTTATCCATCTAATTTCCTGTGGTCCCCTTTGGTTCCTTCTCTAATTCCGTATTCAACTTTTCTTCTTCCCTGTCATTTTCTTGGTGCCATCTTCATCAGATCTTGAGTTTTATTATTACTGATAAATGGATTTCTATTTATACGGATGAGAATTTTGGCCTGGAACTGTCGGGGTTTAGGGAACCCTGACAGTTTGGAATATTAAAAAGCTTAATAGAGCTCCTTCCCTTGATGTGCCACTTTTAACAATGACAGAATTGTGTGAAGGAAACTCAATAGAGCAGGGTGGTTTAATTGCTTTACTAAAAATCCTCAAGGTATGGCTGGTGGTATGGTTTTGGCTTGGAAAACCTGTTAGGATTTTACTCTCTTAATCATTTTGTAATACATGGAGAAATTGCTGAAGGATTCTCATGTTTTATAGAAAAGCAGCGAGGGAGAAGCCTATTACTCTAGTGCGAATCAGTTTGTCCCGCAGTATCCCATTTGATGCTCGCCGCGATGACTCTATCCTATTTGTGGAGCTGATACCAGACCAGCAGAAGTGGTCCGGAATATGCTGGAAAGGTATGCTAATGCAAGTGGGCAGAATATAAATTTCTCAAAGTCTGCTATATTCTTTTCTAAAAACACTCCATATTCACAACGAAATAGGATAGCTGGACCGTTACAAATTGCAAATATTGGGGGTCAAGACAAGTACTTGGGGCTGCCATCGGTGATTAATAAGTCAAAATGGAGTACCTTTATTGAGATCAAAGATAAAATTAGAAACAAATTGATGGGTGATTAACCTAGCGTTACTAGCTAAGCAAGGTTGTAGAGTAATTCAGAATCCAAATTCACTTCTAGCTAAGATTTTGAAAGGGAAATACTTCCCTTTTACATCTTTCATGAATGCAAGTGAAGGAAACAATCCGTCTTAGGATTGGCGAAGCTTGCTCAAAGGAAGACAGATTCTTCAACAAGGCTTGAGATGGCAAATTAAATCGGGGAGATATGTTTCCTGTTTTGAAGATCCATGGCTTCCAATGCAATTTCCTTATATACCTGCTAGAAGACATGAGTCCTCCAAGTCATCTTTGGGTAAGAGAGTTAATCGATGAAAAACAGTAGAACCTGGAAGAAGCAGAAAATTTTTCAGAATTTCAGCAAAGAGGATGCTTTGAGTTTCTCAACAAACATTTTGTGGCAGTTGTGGAAGGCCCGAAATGAAAAGAACTTCAAAGGGCGCAACCAAAGACAGGAGTATGTGTTAGCAAAAGCAATATGGGGTAGGCAAGAATATCAAGCAGCTTCAGGAAATCAGTCACAACAGCAGAGGCAGGGAAGGTCAGATTGGGAGAACCAACAATGGCAGTCTCCACCAGATGATGTTATTAAAATAAATGTGGACGCAGCGGTTGACAAAAGAGGAAGGAAAGTACCTATTGGAAAATTAAACAGGTACTATATTGTATTGATTCGAAGCTTTTAGAGATGATGGGCCAGCAGTAGATGAAGCAACAGCAAGGAACTGTAAATGTTAATGCACATACATTGGCTAGATATGGATTGGACTCTGTTTCCTGTAAAAACTTGCAAAACCAGATGATGTGTATTAGAGGCAAACTGGGCCTCCATATTTTATAAATTAATGAATATCTATTTGCCAAAAAAAAAAAAAGGAATTCATTTATAAGTAACTAAATTGGTTTACTAAATTCAATTTGAGCTCAACTTGGATATGATAATTGGAAACTATATATATGCACGGATCGGATTCAAATTAAATCACGGATCGGGTTCAAAAGAAATCCTATCCGAACCAAAAGTTCCCTACATCTGAGATTTTGCCTCAGAAATGGTCAGACTCAAAGCGTGTTAATTTGCTAAATTTAATTAGCTCGGATTGGGTGAAAACCCAAAAATTTTTAATATACCAACTCTGATGAAAAAAAATTCATACTACCTCCGTTTTATTGAGATTTTAGGGTAAAATATAGTTACTAAATAAGTGAGACTTTTAGTATTTTTTTTGTTGAATTATGATAATTATATTCTTTGTCTCATTATGGATATAATTTGTCTTTAGTACATGTAGGCTCCATTTTTTATATTGAATGGATGTAAATTATTACTTTTTAGAATAAAATAAGAAAAAAATTATAAAAAAAAAAGAATAATAAAAGTCTCAATTAATAAAGAACGAAGGTAGTACGTAATTTGACATATCAGCTCAAATTGAACCGATTTTTCATGTACAAACAGTCTCATTTTAATAAGATGGTATCGAGAGAAGAAGCCCAACAAGGACAGAGAAGGGGGAAAAAACAAATAGTGAAGCTGTTTTTTTTAGGAGCTAGTTATTAATTATTTCATCTTTGTGCAAATAATAATAATAAAAGGAGTAATAATGGGGGAGTTGATATATCTACATTATGATGTTGCCTTGAAAATTAATGAGTGGATTTTAGAACATTGTTTATAAAAAGGGTGACTTGACGTTTAGTTGCCCCCTGTCAATCATCCAATTAAAAGGACAATTAACTTAATTCTTTAAGGGATAACTAGGGGTATTCAATCGTTAAAACGTGAAAATTTTAAAAATTTTCACCAAATAAAAAAAAATAAAAAATTTTTTTTTCAGACGTTTTAATGAATTAAATATTTCTTACGAATTCTTCAATTAACCGAATTTAACAAATAATTTTTTAATTTAACGAATTCTCTAATTAACCAAACACAAAACTATTATCGACAAAGTTGTAAAAATATTTGTAATATTTATCCATGATAAGAGTTCACATATATAAGCCAAAACTATGAACCAAAGGAAAAGGAAGAGGAAAAGAAGGAGAAGATAAAGAAAAGAGGCATAAAAGAAATAAGAAAGAAAGGAAAATTAGGCTGAATAAGTTAGATTTAGTTTGAGTTTGTTTTTAAACGTGAAATTCGTTAAATCGTTAAAAAATTTTCTTCTAACGTGAATTTCACAATTTAACAAATTAAATAAAATATCTTACGATTTAACGATTGACAAAATTTTTTAACGTTAAAAATTTCGTGAAATTCGTGAATTTCACATTTAACCATTTTCATTTGAACACCCCTAGGGATAACCATAATTTTAGTTGCTGAACTTTGGTTGCATTTCTGTCCCAGTTGTTGAACAATTTAAGTATTCATTTCAGTTGCTGAACTGTAAAAATTGAACATTTTAGTTGTTGAACTATGAAAAATGGTGCATTTAAGTTGCTACACGATGGACGGCTGACATGTGGCGGTGGAGCTCCGGTGACATGCCACATGGGCATCTTCACATAAGCAGACCTTGCTAATTGTACAATTATTACTTTTTATTAAAAAGAAAAAAAAAAGGATGTCTCCCTCCTTATTTGTTTTAACTGAAATAATTTCATTTATTGTTAAAAACTATCCATAAGATACAATAAATATTATAATAGATTAGTTTGGGCACATATATTGAGAATAAAATTCAAATCATAATCTGATTTAGCAAGATGATAGGCAATAATATTACAGTTTTCGAGATTATAAATAATTGAGATTATGTAAAAATGGAGCATTGCTTTTCGAACATCGAGAATGATATATAGCAACTGGTGTTTTACCTCATTCATATCTTGAATAGTATTCACAATTGTTTTAGGATCTGTTTCAACCACACATTATCTCTAACCCTTCTCTTTAGCAAATTCTATAGCTTTAAGAACTCATAAAGTTTAAAGAATAAGAGGGCCCTGTATATATTTAAATTGCTGGACTTTCCGATCAATAATGCTACCACAACTCCTAGCCTTTTCTTCAAACTAACATCTACATCTACATTAATTTTCTCTTTTTCTTCCTTTCCTTTCGCTTTCTTGGCTCCTAGTAAATATGTTATTGTGATTCTCCACCATATTTTATTTCCTAAAGACCCATAAAACCTTAAAAAAAATAAAAGAAAATCACAAAATATAATCATGACTGCAGTTAGCAAACCGGAATTTATGGATGCCCAAAGATTTTGGTTCAAAAATCTCTCTTGTTCACTCATGACCACGCATTGATAAAAGGTTATGGACAATATCAGGGAAAATGACGTAAAAATAAAGTTAATATTTTTAATTTATATTTTTATTTAAGTCAATTAATAAAATTAATATATTTATAAAAGAATTAAATTTGAATAATTTTTTAATTTAAATTATTTAATTATTAAATTAAAATAAAAAAATTAGTTTAACTAATATTATTTTATTTTATATTATAGGTTTTTGTGTTTTCATATATATATATATATATATTAAATGGAAAATATTTGATTTATCCATCGCAAGTCTGTAACAAGTAACAACACAGAGCAAATGGCAGCTGCGTCAGAATTCTTCAAGATAACTCCTGCTCCTTCAAATTCCACTCTATACTTCAAGTATCGAACCATTGCTCTTTCGTCTTCTTCAATTTTGTTAACCTCTAGCGGCTGCCGGATACGACAATGTCCGCCATTCCCTTGCTTACGCACTGAAAAATCACCGCGACAAGGTAGCAACCGCCAAGTGTCGGCGTCTTTTTCTTCTGCTTCTGCTTCTGATTCAACTTCCAAAGCTCCGAAAACAAGACTATTCGTAAGCGGTAAGTTTTACGTTTGTGTTTAATTTTCGGTTTTATTAAAATTTCAATTCCTTCGTTTGCGAATTTTTCCAAGCATTGTGAGATTTTTCTATTTACTTAGGCTTTAATTGTGCATGAACAAAGTTACTTAGGTTTTGATTTTCTATGAACGAAACTAGATTGCAATTTCATAGCCATGAGTATGGATTCAAGGAGCCGGAAAATCGTAACATAGTTCTTCTTTTATTTATGTGTTAGTTAGCTATTTAGGGCTTAGATTACTGCAATTTTGCTGAAAATTTTAGTTTCGTGAATTAAGAGTCTTTTTCTACTTGCAACAAAGCATTTTGATGATAGTTCGCCGGTTTTAGTTGAGCTTTTATAGTGTAATTGTGGAATGAAAGAAGTTCTATTATGTTTAAACATAGCAACAGTTATGAGTGAATAAAAGGAAGTAGGCAATGAAGCTTATATTATATTGCAACATGGAAGGTGTAAGTAGCGGATAGCTCGCAAAAATGATAACCTGCTAGTGGAAGCTTGTGAAAAGCACAGAATTACTAATGGCATCGATGAAAGTAATTCAATCGGAAGATAACCAGTTCTTTTAACACTTTGATGAAAATGTCTATACGAGTTTAACAAAGGTCTATAAGAGTATCCACTCCATCTCTCTTTCTTTCTCTTTTTTCTTAAACCAGGTTTCAGCATGATGTAATGGTCTCAAGTATGAGTTAATGATACGCTGAGACTATTCTTCCCGGGCTTATATTTCTTGATGTTAACGTTCTGCATACACAGCCACCCTGAATGAAGAAATTTAAGTTGAAAAATATGTTGAGAAAACAGATGAACTTCTGCCTATTGCCTGTATTTTATAGAGTTGCAAATATGGATTGCAGTTTGGTGATTTCTATAATTAATGAAACACATTGACTTTTCTTCTTGGATATCCCCTTTATATATTGCATAATTAAGAGACTTGTTTGTTGATGATTTGGCCCTTGTTAAGAATATCTTTGCATTTATTAGTCCAAGGTAGAAGCCTTTTCTTTTTTCATAAAATATCAATAATACACAAGTGCAGGTCTTTTACAACCATAGGAGAGGATCAAGTTATTGATAACTATTGGAGTTTATTATGGTGAATCTCTGTCTGGGATAGTAGATATAATACAAAAGAATTGGTCAACCACTTTGTATCTCTTGATTGGAAAGAAAATATATTTGATTATTGCAGTTTAGCTACCCTTTTATTGTATATGTGAGGAATCCAATTGGAGCTTAATTGTGTTTTTAATACATTCACTTTTGATTTTAACTTTCATAATATGATTTTGGATGTGTAAAAGTTTTAATTATATCTTTTCAATGATGTGCATTTGGAGTGTTCCTTGCCCAGTGTTGGTTTGGGACAGAGAAACTGGATTTTTCAATTAGCTACCAGCAACTCCTGTTATTTTTGCTGCTGTAGTTCACATCAATAAGAAGAGGTTATTGAGTGTAACAGTGCAGCTCACTTAGGATTGGACGTCTTTCACTGACCAATATCTCCAACATTGTCCTAATTTCTCTGCATTTAATGCAGGACTATCTTTTCATACAACTGAAGAGAGTTTGCGGAAGGCTTTCCAAAATTTTGGCCAACTTGTATCAGGTGAGATCAGTGGGTTTACCACCTTTTCATTCATCAGGTTATTTAATTATCTTATGATGTTTGGTATCTCACAACTTTATCGTACGTTTTTTTTTTGGTTTTTAATCTATTGCTACTTACCAAACAGTGAATTTGGTGATGGATAAAGTAGCAAACCGACCTAGAGGATTTGCTTTCCTTCGCTATGCAACTGAAGAGGAGTCTCAAAAAGCTATAGAGGGAATGCATGGCAAGGTATGTCCTCAGTAATAGGAAATGATATTCATGCAACATTGTTTATGTATATCCTTTTGTTCTTGGATTTGCATAGTCCATATTCATGCTTTTCCTCTATACCATGCCACAGTAGTTTGAACTTTTGAAGGCGCTTATGTTTGTTCTGCCTAAATATTCTGGTATAATGTGATGTAATGACTTCATCCAGGATGAATTAGAGAAACTTGCAACAAAGGAAGAAGAATGTGAATTTTTTTATTTGAAGAAAATAAATTCTTTACAGACTCATCTTTTAAATTATAAGAGGTCCATTGCTATGGGAGGTCATTTGCCTTAATTGACATGAATCTTCCCCGTTACATATTTTGACCATTGGTTCATCCCCATGCAGAAGAAACAAGTTTATGCAACATGATTTAATGATGAGAGTAGTGCATTGTGTCTCTGTATTGATACACTGTGGATTATGGAAAACATTAGGTACGGGAAGCTTGCATTTTACCAAACAGATTAAAGGTTTTTTCTTTTTTTCCGACTGACGTCATGCCCATGTTCTCATCTCATCTGCAGTCTCCTGCTTACTGGAACTGCATTGTTGCCTGTGGTCTCCTTAGATGTAGCTGACATCCTTGTATCATTTCTTTACTTTTTTGGGTTTATTTCCTCTTAACTTGGTAGTTATTTGCTTATAATTGAACATTTGGGCCTTTGTGAGTTGTTATTTGTCTAGGAAAACACCGTTTGAGCTGTCCAACAATCTAACATTCATATTAGCTGTTGGAAATTTAATAGGCCCAGTCCAGCCTCTAAAGCCCTCATGATATATTTCGTTGCACATTAATGCTTCCACTGTTTCTGGGTATTAGTTGAGATTTCTTGGGAAGTAGTTGTTAATTAGAAGAAACATTTTATTGTAAAAGTAGTCATGATACTCAACTGTGTGAGTTTTATTAGAAAAAGCTATTTGCACATCCAAGTAATGTTAGTCTTTCACTTTACTAGAACACTTGCTTATTTTTCTACGCATTATTTTTTGCTCTTTATCTGCATTCTCCTTACCAATTTTTCTCTGTTAGACTTCTGTTGGAATTGGAAAATTATGTTCAAGAATTCCCAATAAACAGCAATTTAGTTAAATAAAGTTAGGACTATAAAACAAATTTAATAAAGTTGGTTTCAAATAAAATTAATGTTAAAAAAATATTATAATAATTGATAAATACATATGTTTGTGTCTACATCTAGGCTGTGGTCCATTCAATCAATGATTTCCCAATACCTTTAGATTTGATAATACAACTGAACCAAATAACCAAATCTGTCGCTTTTAACTTACTCTTTGAAGCAAGATGCACTGAGCAAAATATATGGTGAGAGTGAGGAGTAACAACAACAACAACAACAAGCCTTAGTCCCAAACAAAGTTGGGGTCGGCTAGAGTGAGGAGTAACCAAAGAAGAAATTGTTAACAGGCATCTCATCTGTTTTTTTTTTTTTTTTTGTAACCTTATTTCAGCAATGATATTGACCACTACTTCCTTCAAGGCTTTCTCCCAATCTAACCCATTTTGCATAACTATCTAGAAAGTTGTAAATTTAATAATGTTGTGTTAGTTGCTAATTTGCTATTCGATCTCTAAAATTTCAGTTAGCAATGACCTCTATTTTTAAAATTTTAAACATTTGTAGAGTTCACTAAAAACTAGTATTCTTCTTTTTAATCAATGTTTAATGTAATGGAAGGGCTAAATTGTCACGACCCAATCCAGGGGCCTCGACCGGCATACAGCTAGACCGGAGTCTGATTGCACAAGTTTGCAAAATGATCCACCTAACTGCCTTCGTCAACTACTTAGGCCCAATACTTCCCCCTTTTTGCACACAAGATCCTCGTTGTGACACACAAACACAAACACAAACACAAACATCACCACGCAACGCACCGCACCGCACCGCACTTTCGACTGGTGACTAGCTCTGATACCATTATAGTCACGACCCAACCTGGGGGCCGCGATCAGCGTGCAGCTAGACCGGAGTCTGATTGCACAAGCTTGCAAAATGATCCACCTAACTACCTTCGTTAGCCACTTAGGTCCAAATCCACTGGCCTAAAATGGTTAACCCAAGTTTACTAAGTAGTTAGATGATTAACTTAAATATCATATCATATCTTAATCAATATCCGATGTGGGATTTCACATAAATTATTAGAGAATGAAATATTACACTACATGTTAACTTGCTTTTTGAAAGTAGTGTTTTAACCAACTGAACCAAATAATAATGAACCAAAGTTTCCAATAACAAGTATTGATTACATAGTTAATTAAACAGATGGATATAAAGATATGAATGTTAATTAGCAGATGGAAATGAATGTTAATTAAGAAGTGAATATCAATGTTTTAGCAATTACTGTAATAAATTGATAACAAAAACTTGTAATGTGGAAATGAAAATACAATTAGTGATACAAGAATACTTAATACACCAAGAAAAAGAAATATATTAAATATACAAGTGGGACGTAGAGACTGAAAAATAAAGCATTACAAAGTCTATCCTTCATTTCTTCGAAATCACTTGAAAGCTGTATTAAAAATTAAAACTGATATGTTCGATTACTTTGTATTAATTACTATTTAATTTGAATCATGACGTCCTTTTTGAAATTGATTCAACTTGCCCTGTATGATTTAATTTTGGCTATATATGAATATGATTTATTTGTTGTTTATTTTGTCGGTAACTAAAAATCTCCACTTTTGGATGCCTCCGCTATCTTTTTCCACAAACCTCGGTTCGGTTGGCTCCAAAAACTTATGAAGATTTAAAACTAAAAATCTTTCTTCAATAGTGTTAACCAATAAAGATAAATTCAAATTTCTTGTTGTATTCACCTTTTTTTGCTTCTTATTCTTTACATGATTTCTTATAGTCTCATTTCCTTCACATCTGTCATGTTCCAGAATCAATCTCTCTCTCAAATTTGCATAAATCTAAATTTGAAAGCATAATGACATATTTGATACCGTCAATACTTAGTCATTACCTTATTGCCACATACCCATTTGAGGTGGCAGGTCACGTCAATATGTGTATTGACACCAAAGCCACCTGTTTAAGCCCATTGCTGGATTTATCTGGAAGTCTTTTATTATGAACTTGAATGAAACTGCAATTTGCATGTTTCTTTGACTTTATGTATGGTGATTTTGGGTTTGGATGTGTCCAGTTGCAAATGACATCAGAATGGTGCTAAGTTGGTGTGTTTTAAGAAGAGAGAAGGAAATGTTGAGGTCAGCACTGACATTTTGTTTGAGGTTAATATTGGAACAAAAAAATTCTCTCACTAACAAGGACCAGTTAATTTTACTTTGAAAATACTGGCCCTGACCCTTGAATTAGGTTAATGCTTATAGATTAAATATACAGAAAAGTGGGGATTAGATTGGAACCATAATTATTACATATTAGTGGCATAAACTAGTGACTGAATGCATTTTTGTTGTATAGGAACAGTGACATATATCGATGATTTCTTTTTCTAACTCAAAGTCACCCTAATCTGATAGCGTAAGAATTTAATTATGCTGTGAATACACTAAAGAATTTAATTATGTCGCGAACACATTAAAACGTGTTGTCGTTAAAGAATTAAATTAACTACACTCCAAAATTTGTTGGTCCTGTGATCACAGGCATGATATTGAATTGGAACTTTACCGATTAAATTAAATTATCATTTGCTTCAGAATTATATTGTATGTTAGATTAGATTTTTCGCATCTGCAACCATTGAAAATGTGTAGGATTTTTAACCGGCATTAACTTTTAGATTAGATTTTTCGCTTCTGCAACCATTGAAAATGTTTAGGATTTTTAACCAGCATTAACTACTTTACAGTTCTTGGACGGCAGGGTGATATTTGTGGAAGTTGCAAAATCTAGAATGGAGCTTCACCGGGATCTTAAGCATAAACAATCTTGAAGAGTTAGATTTACCTTTTCCGTGGATATTAATCTTTGAGGTATGTCTAGGTGTGCACTAATGTTTAATTTCCTCATTGTCGATTTGTGAAGATGATTTTTCCATTTTAATTGGTTCCACTCAATATATGAATTGAATTCTACATCAGTGTTGGTGATATATGCACGGGTTATTTATTAGGAAAATTGATTTCAGATCTTTAGAAGCTTGGAGAAACATAATACGTACAGTAATGGCTATATAATAGTGGCTTTAGCCTCCATTTATTTCTTGAAAATGATTTTCATGTCTGACATTTCTCATTGAAAACCAATTTATTTTCTATTAATTTGGTTGAATAGTGAAAAATCATCTTAAAATTTTTTTCCTAGTGTTTCTGTCTGCAGTAACTGTAAAAAATAATAAATACTAGAAAATTATTATTTTTTTTTTTTGTAATGAATGGCACAAAATGTCTGGAAACTTCAATTTTACCAACTAGAGTGAGATTCTAATCAGTGTCTTGTGATCTTTATCGTTGTCTAGCAGTGTGATCAGTGTGTTAATAAAAATACTGAACAGAAGATCTTAAATTCTCCTTGTTATTGTTGTTATTCAGTTAAAGCATTCTCTCATTGATTAGAATTTATAATATTAGGAAAAGAATAAATTGTTTATTAGCTGAATGGATGGCTTTGATTTCGATCCAATTGTTCAGTTTTTATAGTATACAACTGCTGTTTCTAATATGCAACTGTTATGTTATGAACAACTGCTAGTTCAGTTTTAAAAACATTCAACTGTTGTTTTATAATGTACAACTGCTATTTCAGTTTTTATTATTGTGTTTTTCTTTTTGTTAGTTAGGGTTTAATTACTGTGTTTTTTTATTTTTTGGTGTCCAGTACATTGAACTGATGATAGCTATTGTTTAAATTCTGAGCTAGGTTCTTGGCTTGCCATTCTTGATACCAATTTTAATTTCGGCTTTAATTGAATCGTTGGAGTTTTCGGAGTTGTACATTATATCAATTTGGCCTTCTTATCTTGATCCAATTCATAATTAGAATTTTCGGAGTTGTTTACGATCTAATTAATTTCTAATTGCAATCTTAACGTAACTAGGAGATTATTTTATGGATATAAAAGCAATTCAAATCTTAATATTCTTTCAATTTAATCTCCTGACTTAAGGTTTTTTTTTTTCAAAAAATAAAAAATAAAAAAATGGGGGCATTTGGAGGTTAACTTAATAGTTCAAATATTCAATCTCTCTTGACTCTTATTGCATCATAAAAGAACTAAGTAATTGCGTTTGATTTCCATTTGTATTCTATTACATTGCTCTCTTTATTTACTTTTATCTTGTGATTTGACGTCTCGTGAATGCTATAAATTTCGACTAAACTGATTCGAGTGCTGCAGGGTTCATAACGGGGGGAAGCGACTCTATCAGCATAGTACATTTTCGCATTCAAGAATTGAGCTCGAGAGTCAAGAACAGCAGCTGAGGAAGGAAGAAAACCAATACTAAGGTGTCCCAATGTGAACTTTTATTTATTAATTAATAATGCATAATAGGTGTAGTATTTAAAGTTAGAGGTTGCAAATTAAAATTGAAGTTCTACTTCTACACAATCTAATTAGAAGGCGTTGGACAGCTCTACCCACAACCACCATAAATATAGAAGCATAAAAGAGAAATGAGAGATTTGTTAGAATTAGAGAGGAGATATAAATGATAGGGGTCCATCACCAGCAGTTTTTTTTACTAAGCAGATAGATAGAGAAGTTGATGTCATATGTTAAGGAGTTTTGGTCATTTTGCTTTCTTTATTTCTTCATTTAATTCTCCTAATTTTCGCTTGTTGCACTCATCGTAACATGCACTAATTGTCGTTTCCTAGAAGACAACAACTTTGTGTATTTTGCTTACTATTCTTCAACCCCCTCTTCAATTTGCCTATTGTGTCTTGTTTGGCCCATTCATTTTTTTCTTTCCTTTTCCTTTCCTTTTAGTTATCCTTCTTCAATGCTAGTATGGATGCACGTGGGGTGGGTTAGAGTAGGTTTTGTTGTACTATTATCCACCCTTCTTAGAGTGCATTTTTTTTTTTGAATGGTTCTTAGAGTGCATTTAATTAGGCTTAAAAGTGACTTTTAAGCACCTTTTTTTTCTGCTTTTAAGTTGTTTTAAAATCCATAAAATGTTGCTTTTTAAAAGATAAACGTCGAGAATAAAAGTTTAGCCAATCACCCAGTTAATTCATAGGACACTGGGAATCGAGCCGTAACCGAGTAGTAGGCAAGTTCACTAACCGTGAGGTCTTGATTCGACATTCCATTTCGCTCCCCTTTTTTTTTTTTTTAAAAAAAAAGGCATTTCCATTGAAAAGACATGAATATTTTAATTTGTTCTATTTTTCATTTTGTTAAATTGTTAGTATTGATTTGGTATAGTTAAGATTCCCTCATGTTTAAGATTGTAAATTTATCTAAAATTGAAGTCTACATTTAATCTTAATACATTCTTTTAATTAGGAAATTGAATGAGAATGAGATACAATAAATTACTTAATCTGAAAAAATAGATAAAAAATATATTCTAAAAAATAAAAAAAAGATAAAGCATAAACCCAATTTATTACTAGTATTTCTTTTATTTAAGCATATATGTATACATACAAAATGATTGATTATGAGTCATGCTAATCAACACAAATATGGTTCGTTTTATGGTTAACCTTATTAAATATAAGAATCCTAATAAGATATGGAATTAAAATATGATATATTATGTGATATATTTGATATACATTCAATTAAATGGATCATTTACTAGTGTCATAAAATATAGCATGACATGATCCAAAATTATATGTTGATGCGTTTGGTTGCATCAAATGATCATTTAATCTTAAATATTAGTTAATGCAACACATTTAATTAAATGATTTGTAATGGATTTTGGGAGTTACAGTTTGTTATATATTATACGTTTAATTTTTTATTATAAAACGGTTTGATTCATCGATGACAAAAATTTACTATTAGATTTTTTTTTTTTTTTGGAAGAGACTATAAGAATAATCCTTATAATATATTAAACGGTAAACTAAGACACAAAAAAAAAAATAAAAAATCCCAACATATTAATTTTATATATGCTTAACGAAATGTGTTCACACGTGCATATTTAGTTTTTCAGAATAAAACTTATTAACAAATATGTAATATCTCAATATAAATATGTTGTATTAAGATTTTTTCTTTTAACGTAGTTATAAATTCATGCACCTGGATATAAATAGGAAAATTCGAACTCAACTTATAAGAATTCGAGGGCAAAAGTCTTACTATTTCTGCTGGCCCAACCACGTATTAAGATGTTTTTTTGGAGGGATCATCTATTCAATGAATAAAACTTATTCAACTCCAGTTTTTTTTTTTAAAACTGAAGAACTCTTTTATTAATTAAAGACTTTGGTTAATATTAAAAGAATAATTTCTAATTTTCCTGTTATATTTATTTAGATTAAAATCAAATTTTAGCTAAAGAGGTGGGATTGATCCTCGAATTTATATATGCCCATGTTAAATATAAGTAAAGTCTTGGAATGCTAAGACAAAAAAAATTTACTTTCAAATGATTGAATGTTTCTAGCTTAGTGACTAAGAATTTGTTGAATAAAATGAGGAACCACATGTTCACATTTGTGGTTGGTTATAATTTGCCAAAAAAAAATAAAAAAGAATTAAGAGGTCGAAAAATAGAGGTTAAATATATTTCAATGGAATACTACTGAACAAGTCTCGAAGTGCATTTGATTTCTAAATTTTTGTACAAATAATTACTTCAGTTCTGAAAAAATAATACAGCTGAGCTTCTACAGATTTAGCAAATTTGATTTAGAAATTAAAATATGAGCTATTTATTTAAAACTATAATTAAAATAGTGAAAACTGAGTATAATATTTATCATAATCACTTACACTACTAGTTTCTGTCCCTTCAATTCATTATACTTAAACTGACTTTGCTTTAATGTTAAAAAAAAAAGACAAAATTCTTTGATGTCCTAGTAATTTGTCTTAACCTTCAATTTTCAATTGTGTGACAACTTGAATTGCATATGCACCTCAGAGTCTATTTACTCTCTACTGTACAAAACATATTTAATTCTATTATTTTTTTTATATTTAGGAGGCCGACTAGATGACCACGTCAATTCTGGTACTGCTAATATGGATAATGCTACAGATGCTGTTTTTTTTCCCCCTTTTCAATACCATTTATTTATTAAATCAACAACTACTTGTTTGGTTGACAGGGAAGTAGCCGAAATACAAAGGCATTTCGTATTTACGTAAAATTTGGGAAATGATCGCACATCTGAATGAATAAATGTAAGCAATTTTACTCTATTAAATTATATATATATATATATGTGTGTGTTGATTTGATTCGATTTAGAGTTGAAAACTATGATATAATTGATTTTTAGTGTGATTATCAAAATTGAATAGAATTATTCTGTTAATTCGGTAAAAGTAAGTGATTATTCTATATATCAAATTTAATTTTGAATCTGATAAAGAATTGAATAAAATCAAAATAAATTGTTAAAAATATTTTATTTTTGGTTTTTCAATTTAAAAATCGAATCAAATCAAATTGAGTTGTTTAGTTCAGTGCAGAGTTTTGTAAACCCAAATTTGCTTAGTACTATTATTTTATGCAATAAAAATACCAACTAAAACACATTTTATTTTATTTAGTAATGTTGTATAAAAAAATAAAAAAATACATTTTATTATTAAAATTAATATATTAAAATTAAAAAACCAATTATGAGTACACTTTTCAGGTGTTTCTCTAAATTTATTTTTTTAATCTTTATTAAAAAAAAGCAGTGAGTTGACAATGAAAAGAAAGTGAATAATATAAGGTTAAAAATTAATATAATTTAGGTTTTGGTCCACAAGATCTAGTAATAGAAAGAATAATAATAAGTGTGGGGTCCTAATTCAATTTCAAAAAAGTCAATAAACAAAATTCTTGACCTTTGAAATTCATAATACTATAATACAGTACTAATATTTTTTCTTTACAAATAATGCATATTTAATAATTTAATTTCATATGTTGACATCATATTTTATTATTTATGATGCCATATTATAGTAACGTGATGTATATAGAATGACCTTATTATATGGGTCATCATTCACGTTTTTCTTTTATTTTCCTATACATCATCCATGATGATATGCATTAATAATAATAATAATGTAAAACCTCTATAAATTAAATTAATATTGTTAGGATTATAATATTTTATTATTTTATAGAGATATTAATTAATTAATAAATTAATATTTATTAATTTAAAGAGAATTTTGTAATAGATTGAAGTTAAATTTTAATTACATAAAAAAATATTGTATTCTAAAAATTATGTATTGTATCATATTAATTGAATGAATCTAAAATATAAATTCATAGTACATAATACTAATGAAAACTAATAAATAATGTTCATTATTTTTTAATAATTAAGTATTATTCATTGTATTTTTACTAAGAACGTTCAATGTATGGTGGAGATAGAAAATATTATATAAACAAGATAAAAAAATTTTTGAAACCACATTCAACAATAGTTCCTAATTTAAAAGATGTTATGAAATCAATAATAATGTATGAAATACACGAAGAATGATATGGTTCAACACTATAATCATATTTCACTAAATTGTCTTAGTTATGTTTGTGTAAATTTATATAATTATCAATTTATGATATTAATGGGACCCTATATCTATCTTATTGACTTATCGAAATTTAATTGAACTCGAATTTTTTCATTATAAATAAAAACTTAAAATTTTTTTAGTTATTAACTCGTTAGTAGACATATTTAGTAGCCCGACTTAATAAATATTTTATATAAATTTAATAAAAAATTTATTAAGCCAAAATTTGAACAACTAGTTATTAAACAAAATTGATAATTTGACATAATATATGATTTATATGAATTCAATTAAATTTTTATTGAGTTGAATTTTAAGAATTTGAAATTACTTAGTGCAACCAATAGTCTTGTGGGAGAAATAAGACTCTTCCAAAATGGTATCAAGTTTGAATTTTGTGCCACTTATGTTTTCATTACTTAAAAAAAAAAAAGGAAGACAAAAAAAATAAACAATAAAATAAAATAAGCTAACTGAAATATTTTATCTCAAAAGAACTGTATTTTAAAATAAAAATAAAAAATACTTTATAGATAGAAAAAAACAGCTCAGATATTTAATGATATTCTTAATATTTATTGAAATTAAAAAAAATTATAAAATTACTTTTAAATTTAAAATCTAATTTTTTTTTTAAAATTTAGAATATTATGCAGTTGTAATACTCTATAAAAATAATACTCAATCAGAATTTGGCCTCATTAGTCACTGAACACTACATTTTATAAAATTATAAAATATGGAGGTCTCAAATTTTATTCCTGCAATATCAAATAAAATAATACATAAGAATAATATTTTTTTTAAAAAAAAAAAAATCTAACTTTATATAACGCATGAGATTTTTCTGTTTATCTCAAATGATGAAGTTTAGATAGTAAACAAAGATTTTCAATTTTTCTATAAAAAATGATTTTAATATTTTTAATTAAAATAAATTATCTATATTATTAATGTGAGTAATTATTAATATGAACATTTTTTAAAGGATAAAAATGGATATTATTCTAACCCTAAAGCGTAGGTGAGTTTATGGTTCAAACTTCGACTTGAACAATGATTAGTCTGAATGTAGTTATGGCATAAAAATTTCATGGGATAATATTATTTTTTTTTTAACATAGATAGGTACGGAATAATATTATTCAGTAAGTCAATATAATTTTTTAAAAATTATCTTCTATTTATGTAATAAAATTAATAATTTTTTTAAATGATAAAATTAATAATCTAAATCCATCAACATATTCCAATAGATTTAAAAATTTATTTATAAAATGCTTAAATTCTTTTATTTAATTTAACATAATATAAATAATAATTAAAGAGAAGCAAGTAATAAGGAGAACGGACAATTGATTAAGCGGCTGTTTGAAGGGAAGGAAAAGGAAAGAAAATTCTAAAAGGAAAAGAAAAAAAAGGAAGAGAGAGAGAGAGAAAGACAAAAAAAAGAAAGGAGTTTCAGACTCTGTTTTATGACTGTCGTCTGTCTTAAATTCTAGAGAGAGAATTAGTCTCGATTATGGTGAATGTAAATGACTCTGTTTTTCAAATTAAAATCCCTCAACTCCTTCTCTTCTTCCCTTTCTCTCTCTACATTTCTTCTTTCTCTTTATAAATAAGCATTTTGCAGAGAGAGAGACTTAAATTAAATTCCAACAGTTACAATTTATTTATTTTGTAAATATATTATATAATATTACATCAGAACATAACCCCAAAACTAGCAGATTCGAATGCAACCAAAAATTCATCACATATATATATATATATATTGTAATGGTATGTGGTAAAGTCTGTATAGAGAAAGAAATATATTTCTAGAGAGAGAGTGAAAAATAGAGTGAGAGATTAGCTTAATTAAAGCCTCAAGATTTGATCTTTTTGATACTAATCTTCCATTTAATTAGCTTCAAATCATGCCCATTTCCTACAATTCTTCTTTTACCGTTTTTTCTTTGATGATTATACTGTTGTTCTTAGTATTATGATTTTATTATTATCTACTTCTTCCCTATATGTCGTCCTCATCCTCCTCCTTCTTCTTCTTCAGTGTCAATGCTTAAACTCCTCCTTTTGCTTCTTTTCTATTGTTTTTCTTATTGCATTACATTTATTTTCAATCATAATCAATAAACCTTTCTTTCTTGTTCTTTTTGCTTGCTTTTCTACAGAAAAGTTGCCGTCTTTTCTTTGTTTTTAGTATATATACTTATATTTATATACATGGAGTTTGGCGGCGGCGGCGAGGGTAGTCCTTCTGGCGGTGACCATGACTCTTCTGAGAGGAGAAAGAAGAGGTACCACCGCCATACCGCTAATCAAATTCAGAAGCTTGAAGAGTAAGCACTACTTCACTGAATTGAAATTTTTGGCTTTGTTTCTTAATTATTTGGATTTTGATAATAATAATTATAACATTATAATGGTGAGAATAATACATTTTTTTTTTTTTTTGAAATTTTAAGAATGTTCAAGGAATGCCCACATCCAGATGAAAAGCAGAGATTACAGTTAAGTAGAGAGTTGGGTTTACATCCAAGACAGATCAAGTTTTGGTTTCAAAACAGAAGAACCCAAATGAAGGTAATATATAAAAATTAAAGAAGATTCTACTTTTATCATTGTTTTAATAAAAAGATTAATTTTTGTTTAACAATTTTTTTTTTCAGGCACAACATGAAAGAGCTGATAACTGTTCATTAAGATCAGAAAATGATAAGATCAGATGTGAAAATATAGCCATTAGAGAAGCTTTAAAGAATGTAATATGCCCATCTTGTGGAGGTCCTCCTGTAACTGAAGATTCATATCATGATGAACAAAAATTAAGAATGGAAAATGCACAATTAAAAGAAGAACTTGATAGAGTTTCAAGCATTGCAGCTAAATATATAGGAAGACCCATTTCTCATCTTCCACCAGTTCAACCTATACATATATCTTCATTGGATTTATCCATGGGTAGTAATTTTACTGGTCCTTCTCTTGATCTTGATCTTGATCTTATTCCATCTTCTTCTTCAAGCTTACCATTTCATCATCACCCACTTGGGATTTCTGATATGGATAAGTCTCTTATGACTGATATTGCTGCTACTGCCATGAATGAGTTGCTTAGACTTTTGCAGACAAATGAGCCTTTATGGGTTAAGTCTTCTAATGATTCTAAGGATATTCTTCATATTGATACTTATCAAACTATTTTTCCAAGGTCTATTTCTAGTATGAAAAATCCTAATGTTAGAATTGAAGCTTCTAGAGACTCTGGTGTTGTTATCATGAACAGTTTAGCTTTGGTGGACATGTTCATGGATTCAGTAAGCTTTTAATTTCCTTTTTTTTTTCCTATTCAATATTTTTTTGGATATATTTTTATACCCTTTTGCCTAATTCTTTTGGTTTATCACTTTTAAGAACAAATGGATGGAGCTTTTTCCTACAATTGTTTCCATGTCCAAGACGCTTGAAGTAATTTCATCAGGAATGTTAGGCAGCCATAGTGGTTCTTTACAACTGGTAAAGAAAGTTCTAATTTTTTTTCCCCGCACCCATGAAAAAAAAGGCTCGATTCTGAATGCTAATCTTTGCTGCAGATGTACGAAGAGTTGCAGGTTCTTTCACCATTAGTACAAACTCGAGAATTCTATATCCTTCGTTTTTGTCAACAAATTGAGCAAGGCTTGTGGGCTATTGTTAATGTTTCGTATGATATTCCACAATTTGCTTCTCAATGTAGCTCTCATAGGCTTCCATCTGGTTGCTTGATTCAGGACATGCCTAATGGGTACTCGAAGGTTGTTGAATTGATTTTGTTCGTGTTCATTCTATCTTATACGTTTAGTATTCCATTTTGATTTCAAATTGTGAATTTATTACAGGTTTCTTGGGTCGAACATGTAGAGATAGAAGATAGAACTCCAATTCATCGGCTTTTTAGAGACCTTATACATAGTGGAATGGGATTTGGAGCTGAAAGATGGCTTGCTACTTTACAAAGAATGTGTGAAAGATTTGCTTGTCTAATGGTTTCAGGCACTTCAACTCGCGACCTTGGCGGAGGTAAATTAGTATCTTAAGGGGGTGTTTGGCATTGTTTAAAAGCAACTTTTAAGAACCTTTTAACTTGAAAACCAGTCATTTACTTATTTATTTGGGCTTTTAATAGCTTTTAAGTTGTTTTTATAGAAGCAGAAAAATGCTGCTCTTTTTTTTTTTTTAAAGTGCATTTTAAGAGCCAAAAGGAGAAAAGCACAAGCAAATACCAAACGCCCACTAAATTTCTTCTTGTATTATTACTTCTTTCAGAAATTATACTAATTAGTTGACTGCATTCAGTAATTCCATCACCTGATGGCAAGCGAAGCATGATGAAACTCGCACAAAGAATGGTAAGCAGTTTCTGTGCAAGCATAAGCACCTCTAATAGCCATAGATGGACTACCGTTTCTGGTATGAATGAAGTTGGTGTTCGCGTTCATAAAAGCACAGACCCTGGCCAACCAAATGGAGTAGTTCTCAATGCAGCTACTACATTTTGGCTTCCAGTTTCTCCACAAAATGTCTTCAATTTCTTCAAGGATGAAAGAACTCGCGCTCAGGTTTATAAACACTTTTACAATTAGTCATTATTAGTTTCAAATTTTCGTTGTATTGAATTGATTGTTGGCCTGAAATGGGGAAAAAATTTGATCTTTTTTTGCTTTAGTGGGATGTTCTCTCTAGTGGCAATGCAGTTCAAGAAGTTGCTCATATCGCCAACGGTTCACATCCGGGGAATTGCATTTCCGTTCTTCGTGTAATGATTACTATTACCCTTTTCCTTACTAATTACAGGGTGTTTGGCATCCCTCATAAGCCACTGTTATGCACTTTTTAACTTCATAGCGAATCATTTACAGGCATTTAATACCGGCCAGAACAACATGCTAATACTACAAGAAAGCTGCATAGACTCATCAGGCTCACTGGTAGTATACTGTCCAGTAGATTTACCGGCTATCAACATAGCAATGAGCGGAGAGGATCCATCCTACATTCCATTACTACCATCTGGGTTCACAATTTCGCCAGACGGGCGATTGGATTCCGGTGGAGGAGGAGATGGAGCATCGACAAGCTCTAGTAATATGGGAAGATCAAGTGGTTCACTAATAACAGTATCATTTCAAATACTAGTAAGCAGTTTGCCATCAGCAAAACTGAATTTGGAGTCTGTAACTACAGTTAATAATCTTATCGGTACGACCGTCCAGCAAATTAAATCTGCTATGAACTGTCCTAGTTAGTTTTTCTGTCACAGGAGAAAGAAGGCAAGCTAGCTAGCAAGCAACAATTGCAAGCCAGAAATTTGGCACAAAAGCTTTAAATTTTATATAGGAAAAATGGGAAAAAAAAAAAGGGAGTATTGATGAATGGTTTTAAGGCTTAGTTGGAGTTAGTAGTTGAAGCTTTGAATGCTGTTTTTCAGCTCTTCAAAGATGGGTTTATTTACTGCTTCTGCTGCTGTTTTTGCTCTGCCAAACTTCATTACAGTCTACACCAGCTCAACAATTTTTATTTATTGATTTATTTTTTTTGTTTCTTTTCCTTAACTTTCTTACTTAAAAAGGGTTTGTTTTTGTTTTTGTTAATGTTAATGTTAAAGAAGAGTGAGGCAGAGAAGAAGTCAAGAACGCACCATTCATTTTCTTTCCTTTTTGTCTTTTCTTTGCTTTTTGCTGGTTGTTTTTCTTTCATTTTCTCTCATTTTCTTGGATTATTTTCATCACCACCACTACAACACAGCAAGAAGAAAAAAGAAAAGAAAGAAATGTGTGGTTCGGGTATTGACTTCTGTGTTTTTTACATTTTATTGGCAATGAATGTTCATTTTCTATGAAAAAAAATGTCTTCTTTAAATTTTTTTTTTTCCTGCTGCTGCTTTGTAATATATTACGTAAACTTAACTGTTTGAATAATTATTAGCTGTAATAACCATTTGTAATACCTGGATTTTCGAAACTCGAAATACAGGACACCTAAATATGTGAGGAACCTTTAAAATGTATTTTTAATAAATTACTTAAATAAGTTTTGAAAAGCGGATATTGTTGAGGATTGTCAAATTTAGTATTTTATTTATGTCGAATCGAATAATCGATCTCCTACTGAGTTTAATTTTGTTTAATATTTTCGATTTACCAAAATAATAATTTAAATTTCGAATTTAATTATTTTATTATTAAATTAAATTATCAGTCTGAATTTATTTAATTTATTTCAAAATTTCCATTATCGAGATAAATAAAATACCTAATTCGACATTTCTAACAATATCCGCTTTTCAAAACTTATTTAAATAATTTATTAAAAATACATTTTAAAGCTTCCTCACATATTTAGGTGTCATATATTTCGAGTTTCGAAAATTCGAGTATTACACCGTTGTTTGTAGTTTTTAATAACCGTTTACAGAATGATAAAAGTTAGACTAGTTAAGGGGGTTGCATGATAAGATACAGTGTTTTTTAACTACTGCCATACAGTAGTAAAATATATTATGCATGTGGTAAAACAAAAAACCTATAGTAAAAATGGATGATAATGATGTTATATTTGTAGTGTGGCAATGAAGCAGGGAGGCAGGCAGGCAGGAGTTGAATATCAGTAAAATGGGCCAAATGCTGTGCTGTTTAGGGGCCACCTTCCTTTGCCTCACATTTTCCCACATTTGTAACGTCTATTTATTAACATCAATTTTATCAACTCTTCCTAAAATATAAAAAGTACTATTCTGTATTAGATTGATTTCTCAATGACATAAATATTTTATCTACATACCATTCATATGGACCCTCTTTAAAATCACTTAGGAGAATGACTTGTTTATGTCAAATGCAGTGTACTAAACTCAATCAAATTTTTATTCAACAAATTTTTTACAAACTTGTAGTTTCTGTGTGTCGAAAACTTTTTTAGTCGTAAACCTTTTTAATTAATACCTAAGTTGATATCTGTTTGAAATCTCAATCACCTGTCGATTGTATTAAATAAGAGTAATTGAGTTGATAGCTGTTTGAAATTTTAATCGCATGCTGATTGTATCTAATTCTTATTTGGAGTTTTTTTTTTTCTTCCAGTTAATAGTTGATTCTGATTAAAATTAAAAAATAAAATTTAATTTTTTAAATTATAATTTAATGATATTATTTTTATTTTAATTATTTAGCTGTAATTTAATAAAATTTTTATTAATAATGTAGTTAATTATTACATAATTTCTTTTGGGTAATGTTATTTTCGTCAAAGTAAATAATTATTAAAAATAAAATTATCTTTTCTTTGTTAGTTAATTACACAATTTATAATAAGGCCATTTTCTCCAAAATCAGATATAAATGTGCTCTGGCATTAACAATATCTGCTTTAAAAATAATATTATTTTTTTTAAAGAATTAATTATTACATAATTAATTTACCTTTTTAAATAAAATAGAGTTGGCAAATTTTTCAACATGGTCATTAATTATCTGATATCAACATGCAAATTCGAGTTGGAGATAAGTGAGATTAAATTATAAACAAGTCAAGATAAAATTAAATGAAAGTATGAACGGGTTGATTTCTGTAACCCATTTATTTAATTAGATTCATAATTAATTAATGATGTAGATAGGTTGGTGTTTTATGATTTTGAATCTTATATTACGTAAATAATAAGTGTGTAGTATTAATATAGACCGACTTGCACCTAGTGGTGGTTTGGGGGTGATTCACGGTTCATTGAACCTGAAACCGAACAATGATCATAAAGTTAATTTACAATTCGGCCAGATCCGTAGATAGCTCTATGCAAGCAAAATATTTTTACAGAATTTCATTTTTTGAGGCCTTTAAATTTTAAAAACCCATAGAAAATCTTTTGTTATTGTTTGAATAAATTTTTACTTACAAAAAATAGTTTGAATTTTATTCATTTTATTTTGTAAAAATATAATTATTTTTTTTCAAACATTATATTCATATTTTTATTTTCAAATATTAAAAGCATAGATGCCTTATTTTTATTTTTATAATTAGAACATGACCTTAAAAAAATTTGAAATGGCATTAGTTCGGCGTTGGTATGGCTTGGTTCAAGGCCGATTTTAACGGTCGGTCCACTCGACTTACGACCCGTTCCAAGCAAAGAAAATATATTTTAAAGAAATTTATCAGTTTTGACCCATCAGTTCTAGCATGAATCATGATTCATTGTTCTGAAAATTGATGAGCCATAACATGGTCTCTAAGGACACATATAGAAACCCATTCGTTTTAAGACTCGGTTCACAGTTTGAGGCAGTTCGCACGGTTCAAATCCAACTCTAGCTTCCTCTACATGCGTCAATACGATAGGAGTAATTATATACAGTGTTATTAATGAACTTCATCGATGTAATTTTATAAAGAACAAATTTACTTGATTTTTATGGAATTTTGACATAAATATTACACTCAATTTTATTAAATTCTGAAAAATTTATATATATATATATATATATATTTTTTTTTTAAATAGATTTTTTTAATTATAAATAAAATATAAAAATTTATAAACATAATATAAATAAACTATACAATTTATAAATTAAATGAATATGATTTTTTTAAGAGTTAAAAATTAAAACATGACTATTTTAAGAATTAAAAATATAATTAGATTAAAAATTACTTGAATTTTTTTTTATACCAGTATTATCTTTTTTTTTTTAATCTACATATAAATATAAATATATATATTCTGCATAGAGTACCACAGTAAAAATTGACCATTTCCATGTGTGTTATATTGAAGTTATACTTTCTAAAAAAATGATAATTTAATTCCAAAATTATTAAGAGTGATTCAGTGGTTACATCAAATAATTATATCATATGATAAATACTATATTTAATAATAATATAAATAGGCATGAAATAAATGTATAATATTCATTGGAGAACTTGAATATTCAATACATCTATATGAGTTATTGATATCATTCTTCTAAAAAATACTTTTATTTGTCAAAACTTAAAATAGTGAGACATGTCTAAGTGAAAGACTTATTATTATAGGCAGAGTAGGGAGTAATCCAGCGATAAATACTTTTCACTTAAGATCAAAATATAGATTAGTATTAAATGCATAAGGGATTTAGAGAAAAACAAAGTTTGAATACTGTCAATTATAATTATAAAATAAAGAAATAATATAAGGTATATGTCATTTGTGTAGCTTACTATAAGGGACCCTCCTTTTTAGGGGAGTTCATCCTGCCCCAACTTCTAGTTTTTTGAAGTATCTTTAAATTTTTTGTTTTTAAAATTTATAAATAATTATAGGGCACCCACATAATTTGGCCCCTCCTATCTATTGAATTTGCATTTTTCACTGCTAACT
>CATIWJ010062306.1:0-27555 GCA_949640765.1 Croton laevigatus | reverse complement strand
GTGAAAGAAATTGGCTTGTTTGCCTAACATTCTTCCTTTACTTGCAGGAAATGTTGGCTTAAATAGATGAGCTTTTGTTGAAACAACGAATTTTGCAGCTTCTGGACTTGAAATCATAACACAAGGACAACCTAAGATGTGAGTCTTAAAAACAGAGCCATACCTGCACATGATCATGAAAAATCATTAGTCAAAAATATAAAACAAAAGGACAAGAACAAAAGAGAAATGTTACTGAGCTTTTTTCTTTATTGGCAAAGAAGACATTTGGGCTTTGAAAGTACAGTTGGAAAGTCTCTCCAATATGAGGCCAACCCAAAGAATCTCCCTCCAGGATGGCGTTAATGGTGGCTGGCGTGGCCGGCTATCCAAAGGTTGAAGAAGACCCATTTTTACATTTTGGTCCCTTAATTCTTGACTTTTTTAAAATGGCTCATAAATTACATTTTGATCCTTTTACTTTTATTTTAACAGTAAAAATAGATAAAAGGGTATAATTGTCTAAAATATTTAAAATGTAGGGAGATTTATGTCCGAAAAAAATAAAGAGGGAGGAAAATGCAGTTAGGGTAAAAACTCAGTGAGTTTTTTTTATAATATCCCTTTAAACTAATATGCTATTTTAATTTCATATTTTAATCCCTGCATTATTTTTTTGAATGAATTGATTATTTTTTAAACTAAGCCATTTAATAATAAATAATTATACAAAATTTTATCTTTAATAATAATAATAACACGACTCGGTTTCTAAAGGATACTCATACAAGTTACGAAGTTCGGATGACACGACCCACATAAGTAAAATAGTACAACGGCTTAAAAGATAAAACTAAAATAATACAATGGTTTAAAGGATAAAACTAAAATAGTACATGAGCGTTTCATGCCTCTTCATTAATGTGCATTATACGAGCGATAAAATGGTAGACGAAGGGTACTCGTGTATGATATACAAAGGCTTTAAATCACCACTAATAGAACGGGGACCTAAAATTAAAAATCATAGTAGTACATGAGCATTAATATGTTATTGGGGAACGAAGGTAATAATAAGTTCCTCCATTTATTATCTCCCTCTAGACAAATAGTACACGATATCATCTTCCATATTACAAGGAAGCTCATGTCAAATTCGGAAATGAGAACGAGAACGAGAACAAGACACAATCAAACGAAAACAAAACAATTTTCAAGTCCTAATAAGGAGATTCAATAGACTCAACTTATGATGTTGATGTAAAATTGAAGTGGGAGCAAGTTGTCCCTTGGCCAAGTTAGAGAACCACTAAAAGGAGCGAGGGTGGCAAAGTGGCAAAAGCACAAACTCTCCTTGGCCAAAGAGCCCGGGTTCAACACGCCCCACCTCCTATCCTCTCCTCCAAATACCTAAGACAAAACCCAAAAAAAAAAAGTTAGAGAACCACTAAACCCAATTCCTTTCATACCAAAATCAATCTCTAAAAAATTGTTTTCCAATTGATGCCCACCAATAATAATGGAGGTCCTTATTTGAATTCCACCCTCAACAACTTCCAAACACAACGTCTTGTCGTTTACTAAAACCATTGAATTTGCACCCCAAATTCTCCATACCGTTCCATTATTTTACAGAACTAGATTAATTGGAGGCACTGCTGGTCCAACCCTTGTCCCGCCAAATATGCTCCGCGCTAAAGCAAACCCCAAATGGCGCTACATCTTTGACTCTAGGAACCTTTCTCATTTGCCTTGAAAAAAGCTTCAGTAACAGCTTTGTAAATGGAAGATTCTAACACCGTGTATGGATCAACGGTGCCGGTCTTTTTCTTAATCCAAAATTATCAAGACTTCATCGGGAACTTATTTTTCTTGATGTTTCTTGGTGATTGTGTCGCCTCGCTAATTGCTTTTTTTATTGTAGTATGAGATTCAATTTGTCAATTTTTCATTTTTATTTTTATTTGTTAAACAGTCACCTAATTTGTGTGCCATGTTTGGCAAATCGAGAGTTTTGATTTGTCGGTGTGGAGATATGTCCCTCAAAATATTATAACGAATGCGCTCATCTTAATACAATATATATATATATATATATATAAAGGTGAAACATTTAACCCTGAAACCTAGCCTAGTTCCGAAGCAAGGAAAACACAATCCGTAGAATTTACCTTAAAACAGAATTCTGAACCTTACTCCAAAACATAAGAATTTGCTACGTGTATTTTGTTATAAAATAAAAATATTATCTTAAACTAATTAGTTTCTCTTTGAAAAATAAATTCAATGGGAGTGTTACAAATAAATAGATGTCTATTGGATCCTTCATCTTTATGTATATTAGGTTTCTCCTTTATAAATGGAGGAACTCTCACCAGTTTAATACTACGCATATATCTTTCAGTCTCTATTACTTTTCATCCCTTCTCTCTCTTATGTTTCTTGCTCATTTATTTTCACAACACTCTTACTTATTTAACTTTTTTTTCCCCTTCAAATGACCATATTTAAATTTTTATCTCTTAAAAGGAATATATTTATTTTGTTTAATAATTGTTTATAATCTATTTATAATTTATTTTTAAAAATAAACCTGTTTAAATTTTGTTTACAATGAAAAGTGGTTATTGAAAGAATCCCACATCGGAAAGGAGTAGGGTCTTAATGAGATTTATAAGGCTGGGCAATCCTCACCTGTCAACTCGGGTTTTCAGGTGAGTTAGGCACAGATTCTTAACATGGTATCAGAGCATGTCCTCTCCACCGATGTCGGAACTGGTCCGAAATGGATGATGATGGCCTGAAATGGGCGGCCCGTGGTGGGCCTCTGCACCTGAAATGGGTGACCTCCTGCAGAGAAATTGTCGATGTCACGCTCCAGATGAATCTGGGCGTGAAGGGGGTGTGAAAGAATCCCACATCGGAAAGGAGTAGGGTATTTTAATAATGACTTTAAAACATATATATTTTTTAAAATATATTAAAATTTAATGAAATATTTATATCAAAACCTCAATTTTTCACATTATGGTCTCACTTTAGCCTGTTCAAAGCCCAAGCCAATTTTGATCTAGACTAGGATATATAAGGACATATATGAAATTATCCAAATTTTAAATTTTTACTTTTCAAATTAACCACTTTTACTACAATATTAGCAAAATAAAATCTAAAATTATGATAAAATTGGGTCAATTCTTCGATTCATCTCCTTAGTACGATTTTTCCTCTTCATTAGAAACACAGAAATAAAATAATCGAAAGTAATCGGATCCTCTTTACGGCAATAGAAATGAATGGCAAACGGAAGCAACTGGATAGAAAACGGATCGATCCCAAGTGCTAGTTGAGAATGAGGTCTTTAATTCGTCACCAAGTTGCCAAAAATGCTTCGGAATCAATGTTCGAAAATTTATGATCGTTTTGACTAGATTTTCGACTCGCTTCCATCTTATTATCTAGCTAAGTAACCGCAATAACACATGTGCTAACATAATCATCTTTATCTAGGGAGTCGACTGGTGGCCTCAGGTCATTCATCCGACACTTGTGGTGGTGGTGGTGATTCAAGAAAGCTCTCGTTTAAAAACGATATTTGCCCTTTGTATTGGTTATAGACGATGTCGATTGATGGGTGTCATTAGTGCCTAGTTGGATCGACTGTGGTTGGGATTAGTTACGGAGGTTGTTGGGTATCAATTTCATATACATTTTATTAAAGTAGTTAGGTTTATTGAAAGTTTCTTATTAGTTTTATATACATTTTGTAAAATTGTTGGAAATTTAATAGTATAAAATGAGAAAAGTAACAATTTTGTCCATATGTTTTCACCTAATATACTATTTTGTCTCTATATTTCTAAAGATATACTATTTTATCCCCACTTTTTAATTACGTCAGACAAAATTGTCCGTCAGTTAATTTAACTCTAATTTTCCGTTAAGTAGCATAAGAAATGACATGAATATCCTTCCTTATTGTGGGTCTAGTTAAGAGAAAGATCGAACAGTAATTTAACTTTTTCCTTCCTCTAACCAATGATTAACTTGATAATTTACCACTCATACACCTCATAATCGTGGAATTAGTAAATGAAAAATGGCACAAGTATTGTTCAAAAGGATTATCACTTAGTACTTATAGATCCAACAAACCAAAGCAAAGTCAAAACTTTTCCTTTCATATACTTACAATTTAGTAGAAATGTAAGGTAAGATAAACAAATGAAATATGGTGCACTAGAAAAAAAAAAATCAAACAAAGACTGAAATCAAAACGATACAGATCTGAAATAATTAAAGGTCACAACTTGTAATCATTTATGTAAAATTTTCATTCAAAAGTTTCAATCTCTTGATATTATTTTTTGTTAAAAGTGAGATAAAATAGAGTGCTTATGTTTTGACAAAAACAGCTGTTGCTGGGATTCAATGAATTTGAGATATGTCGTTCCAAGTATTATATAATCTTAATCTTTATTCATCTATGATATAATATGATTCCCATTTTTAAAGAAAAAAAGGAATCTTTTGTGCTATAGATTTGCAATCTTATATCTCATATAAGACTTTAAAAAAATAGTTGTTGTCATAATAATAATAATTTAGACGCACAAGGCCTTAATAAGGTTTGATAACAAGTTATTGCATTTATTATCTCCCTCTAAATAATACATAATCTTCCATATTTCAAGGAAGCGCATGTGAATTTGAGAAGAGAATGAGAAAAAAAACAAACAAATTTCAAGTCCTAAGATGGAGATTCAACAGACTCAACTTATAAGGCTGATGTAAAATTGAAGTTAGCACGGAAAAAATTGAGTGTTTAATCAACAAAAATTCCACCAGAATGAACAGTATCGAAAACAACCAACCTCCAGACCCTGCTGCTAATTCACCAGAGAATCGACAAACAAAGAAAGTCTGCAAGCGTGAGGAGGAAAATACTGAAAACCCCAAGAACGTATGGGTTGAGGGCAGTGTATCATTCAGAGACAAAGTTCTGTTTGGAGCTGGAAACATGGAAGACCCCTTCTTTATTGATGACTATCAGATTGAAGAAAATGACGTGATAATCTCGAAGACCTCTCAAAGCTTCCAGGTTAACCTGTCCAGTGCCTTCGTGGAGAAGATCTCTAAGCCTTGGTGGAATGCCGTTGTTGTCAAACTTTTGGGTAAAACAGTTGGTTATAAAACCATGTGTGCCCGAATGGAGAACCTCTGGAAACCGTCGGGTAGGTACTCTATTATTGATCTGGATAATGATTTTTTCTTGGTAAGATTTGAGAAGGAAGAGGACTTCCAAAAGGTCCTTTGTGATGGCCCTTGGGTTATGCTAGGTAGCTACCTCACAATACAGAAATGGAACCCAGAATTCACAGTTAAGGAAACTCAACCTTCACATGTGGTGGTCTGGTTAAGGTTCCCGGCGATGCCTATCCAATACTATCATTCAGGCCTGCTGGAAGCCATTGGGAATCAGATTGGGAGTGTAATCAAGATCGATTACAACACGATCTCTGCATCAAGAGGACGATTCGCACGGCTTGCCGTTGAGCTGGATCTTAACAAACCATTAGTGTCTGGCTTTGAAATTGCGGGTATGTATCAAAAGATAGAGTACGAAAACTTACCATCCATCTGTTTCTCCTGTGGGTTGATTGGCCATCTATCAGAGAACTGCCCCTCAATCCGCATCAAACCGAATGATAACAACCCAGCTGACACGCCGATGGAGGGAAGCCCAAACACAGCGGCGGAGGAAGATCCGGTCAACCACCGTTCAGATCTACAGCAATCCGAACTGGGACCATGGATGCATGTCAAACGGCTACTAAGGAGACAGCGTAGACCCACAGAGACCACAAGACAGACAGAAAAGCAATTCATTCCACAAAGTAAGAAGGAAAAAGAAACGAGCAAGGGATCAAGATTCGTCTCACTTACCGATTTTGAGGAAGAAGGGCCCCGTGAAGCTGATGAAAACGTGAACCCCAATCTGAGCTTTGCCAATCCCCAATCTGGTTTTTATCATCCTTCCACTTCTACTTCAAAACAGGGTCCCACCCAGTCCAAACCCTACCGCCCACTTAAACCCAAGAAAAAGAACCAAACCAGTCTTGCCCCGAACCCATCAAATTTCCTTAACCAAGATCAACCCACCTCTTTTAGTTTCGGATCTAACTCTCCCAATAACAGCCCGAGTACCAGATTCTCCCCTAGCTCCCATAGCCCCCCACCTCCTGCCACTATTCAAAATAATACAACCGAACCACCACCTAATCCAACTATCCCCTCTTCTCCAAGTACCCATACAGCCTCTATTATCCATAAAGATGCGTCACCTCTAGGACTAGAAGTGCCTAACCTGCAACCGAAACCCCCTGACCAGACAGAGGACCTATACTTGCTCCATGACCTCAATCCCAAGTTGGTAAAACCCAATCACATTTCCATGGTGAATGATGTTCATCTGGCCACGAGTTCCAGCTTGAAGCTATCGTTGGAACAGAATGACACCAACATGGTGGAATAGCTTTCCCTTCAACTCGCACCCATATTTTCCCATGAATAATTACAATACTTGCATTTTTTCTTGGAATTGTCAAGGAGCTGGCAGTAAGAGATTTCTTAACACCATCAAGTTCTGGTTTAAGGAACATAAACCCATGTTAAGTTTTGTGTTTGAACCAAGAATAAGCGGAGAGAGAGAGCTGATTGTGTTATCCGGCGTATTGGTTACCCGCATTCGCACCGTATTGAAGCTGATGGTTTTTCTGGTGGAATTTGGGCCTGCTGGGATCCATCTTTTCTTAAGCTTCAAATACATATACAACATTTCCAATTCTTACACTGTCTGTTAGAAACTCAGAAAGGAGATAAGTTTTGGGTCACGGCTGTGTATGGGAGCCCTCACCAGAGGGATTGTCCTAGACTTTGGCAAGCCATTTCCCAAATTTCTAAGCTCAGGTCTGATCCGTGGTTTCTAATGGGAGATTTTAATGCCATAGCTTATGCGTCTGAAAAAAGAGGGGGTGTTCCACATGGAGACCAGAGAAGCAGAGCATTCAGAGATTGTATTAATGAGAGTAACTTAGTAGACCTTGGTTTCAATGGTCCGTCCTTTACATGGAAGAGAGGGAGGGTGGAAGAGAGATTGGACCGAGTACTTTCTAATGTTGAAGCCTCTTCCATGTTTCCTCACAGCAAAGTCATTCATCTTGCTCAAATCAAATCCGACCACAGACCACTACTATTAGTGTTAAATAACTCTCCTGAAAAGAAAAAAGTTCCATTCTTCCGATTCTTAGCCCCTTGGGTTACCCATCCAAGCTTTGGGGAGATGGTGAAAAATAGTTGGAAGAGTTCTTCTAACATCGCCTCTTCTATAAATGAATTCGCAGAGGCAGCCAAAGTCTGGAATGTTCACGAGTTTGGAAGTATCAATATTAGGAAGAAACGGCTGCTGGCTAGGATCAACGGAATTGAGAGAGCATTGATTGTTCAACCCCACAATGACTACCTTACTAATCTTGAGGAGGAATTGAAAAAGGAACTTGAGCTTACACTTCACCAAGAGGAGTTGTTCTGGTTCCAGAAATCCAAAGCGAAATGGATCAACAGCGGAGACCGCAATACCAAGTACTTCCATGCCAAAACAATAATTCGACAGCGAAGAAACTCTATCCACAGTCTGAAAAACAGTAGTGAAGACTGGATATCGGGAGAGATCCTTAGGGAACACATTACCAGTTTTTTCGAGATCTTGTATACCGAGGAAGGAGGTATGGCGTATTCCCTCTTGAGAGAGAGATTTCCAATCCTCAGCAATACATTGTGTGCTCCTTTGGTACAGGTACCATCCTTATTGGAAGCTCAATAAGCTTTATTTGATATGGGACCTCTTAAAAGTCCTGGACCAGATGGACTAAACCCATTATTCTATCAGAACCAATGGCAAATCGTAGGCAAGGACATCCATGATTTCATCAAGGGTATCTTTGAAGGAAAGCATTTGGACCCATCTCTCAACCACACCCTGCTTACTTTGATTCCAAAAGTGGAGACCCCAGAAATGGTTACACAATTCAGACCTATCAGCCTATGTAATGTGGTATACAAGATCCTCTCCAAGATACTAGCCAATAGACTGAAGCCACTAATGCCGCATCTTGTGGGCCAGGAACAAAGCAGTTTTGTACAGGACAAGAGAATAACGGAGAACATAATCATGGTCCAAGAACTTATTCACTCAATGGATAGACTCAAAGGCAAGAAGGGGTATATGGCTATCAAAGTGGATCTAGAAAAAGCCTATGATAGAATCAGGTGGTCATTTGTGGAGGACACCCTTCGTGAAGCTGGGATCCCCGAAAAACTCATCTCTATTATCATGCAATGCATCTCCACTGTAAGCATGAGCATCGTCTGGAATGGGGTACCCTCGAGATATTTCCAACCTTCCCGAGGTATCAGACAAGGCTGCCCCCTCTCCCCATACATCTTTGTGCTTTGCATAGAGAGATTAGCGCATCTTATCACTAAGCATGTGGAGGAAGGAAAATGGAGAGGCTTCCAGGTTAAGAGAGGTGCCCCGGTATTCTCTCACCTTTTCTTTGCCGATGATCTCATCCTTTTCTCGGAAGCTCAAGTGGACCAAATAGACCTGATCTGCACCACGCTTAAACTCTTCTGTGAAGCTTCAGGAGAAAAAGTCAGTGCTACCAAAACACAGATCTATTTTTCCGCCAATGTTGAAGTGGGTTTACAAACAGAGATCACATCCCTAGCAGGCTTTTCTTCTACAAAAACCTTGGGGAAATATCTTGGAATACCAGTTTTTCATGGAAGAACTCAAATGAAAGATTTTAACTTCATCATAGAAAAGGTATCCAATCATCTCAGGGGATGGCAGTGCAAACTTTTATCGATGGCAGGAAGGCTAACTCTCACCAGGACCGTCCTCAATACAGTTCCCTCCTATGTCATGCAAGTGATTAAGATCCCGTCGGAGGTGTGTACAGAACTAGACCGTATGATGAGGAATTTTTTATGGGGTTCCACGGAGGAAAAAAAAAAGGATATCTCTTGTCAACTGGGACCGTGTCTGCCTACCGAAGCATCTGGGGGGGCTGGGTCTTAGACAATCGAAACGGGCTAATCAAGCTTTTCTAATGAAGCTAGCATTTAACTTTCTCACATGTTCCGAGGATCTTTGGGTTAAACTACTCAGAGGTAAATATCTTTCCCGTAATACACTTCCCAGCTCCAAACTCCCTAATCAGAGTGGGTCCATAATTTGGAGAGGTATTAAATCGGTATGGCAATAGATGAAGCAAGGTACCTGCAACCTGATAGGCACCGGCTTGGGTACAAATTTCTGGTCTGATAAGTGGGTTGAAGATAGTCCACATATGTTGGATCTATTACTTCCTTCTCAGAGAGAAGACGTTGAAGAAGGCAAAGTTGCTGATTTTGTAACAGTTTTGGGATCATAGAACTGGGAGAGGTTTGAACATTTTATTCCGCAATCAATTTGTCTCAAGATAGCTAATCAACTACCACCTCGACCAGATGTAGAGGAAGATGAGATTGTCTGGTGCGGTTCAAATTCGGGTAAGTGTACTATGAAAAGTGCCTCCTTATCCCTTCTCTCTCCAAGTGCAGATTGCAACAAGCCCTTATTGTCAAAAATATGGCGTTGGAATGGACCAGAAAGGATACGTCTTTTCCTTTGGTTAGCTTTCAACGAGAAGATCTTGACCAATGTCGAAAGAGCCAAAAGGCGTTATACATCCTCCCGCACCTGTCCATTTGGATGCCCTGACGACGAATCAGTATTACACATTTTGCGAGACTGCAAAGTAGCCAAAGCAACATGGCATGGTCTTCTGGATTCCCAATTTCATCGAGATTTCTTCAGACAAGATCTCTTAACCTGGTATGGAAGCAATCTGTCTAGATATTGGGACACGGGAGAGCTCAATTGGGAAACTATATTTGGTGTAACGTGTTGGTCTTTGTGGAAATGGAGGAACCTGGCACTTTTCCAAAATAAAAGACTTCCCAGTAATACGTCACAAGCCATTTTGGGTTATGTGAAGCAGATTCATGAAGCCAACCAAATGTGCACATTGGGGTCGGTCAAAAAACGTAGGTTGGAAAGAGATATTTATTGGCTTTTTCCCCCGCCTAATACTATCAAAATTAACACAGATGGCAGTGTTACAGGGCACACCAACAAAGCTTCAGCAGGAGGACTTCTTAGGGACAACTGGGGGAATTGGATCTCAGGTTTTGCAGCTAATCTAGGCAGTTGTTCGGTGTTCAGAGTGGAAGCTTGGGGAGCTTTGTTGGGACTCCAAAAAGCCTGGTCCTTGGGATACAGAAAAGTGTTATTGGAAATGGACAACCAAGCGGTAGTCACAATGATCACCAGCCCCTCCTACCCCCTAACTATTGATGGTTCAATCCTACGAGAGATTAGAAAACTCTTAGAGTTACCTTGGAATGTGCTGGTCAATCACGCTTATAGGGAAGCGAATGTTTGTGCAGACAAATTAGCCTCCTTAGGCCAGGACCTACCTTTAGGGGTTAAGTATTTCGATTGTCCACCTCCCTCACTTATCCCATTACTGTTTGAGGATAGTATAGGAGTTATTCATACAAGAATGTGTTTGTAATTTTATTTTGATGTAATAAATTCCTTCTTTACAAAAAAAAAAAATTGAAGTTAGCGCAAGTTGTCCCTTGGCCAAGTAGAGAACCACTAAACCCAACGTTTTTTGCACTAAAATCAAACTCTAAAAAATTATTTTCCAATTGATGTCCACCAATAACAATGGAGGCCCTTACTTGAGATCCACCGTCAACAATTCCCAAACACAACGTCTTGTCGTTTACTTGCACCATTGAATTCGCACCCCAAATTCTCCATACTGTTCCATTATTTTGTAGAACCAGATCAATTGGAGGCACTGCCGGTCCAACTGTTGTCCCACCAATATGCTTTGCACTAAAGCAAACCCCAAATGGTTCTACAGCTTTCACTCTTGGAACCTTCTTCATTGCCTTAACAAAAGCTTCAGTAACAGCTTTGTAAATAGAAGATTCTAACACCGTGTATGGGTTAACGGTGCTGAGCATAGTTCCACCCTGCCATTCACCAAGAGCCAACAGTCGCTTATTAATCTTAACTCTTTTTGAGTTAACTTTTATGGACTTGACTCCGATGAAATATTCAGTAGCTGGCTGCGTTCCATAAAAAGAACTTGATATAGAAGAATTGGTAAGAAGTGGAGTATAAGAAAGATGATTTGAAACATCAATTCCTGGGAGAAATTGATATTGTTCTTGCCTCAAAAAGATTACCCCGTCAGATTGCGGTGAAGGACTTAAACAAATGGCGAATTTCTTTTGTAAACCCAATGTATTAGACAATTGATAAGGAATTGAAAAGTTATGCATTCCAAGACCAGCTATACCTTGAACTCCATTGGCAAGACCATCTAAGAAAAAGTTCAAAGCAAGACAGTCGAAAAGAACGTTAGGTACTGCTACTGCTTTTCCTGGATTTTTTCCATTGGTAGATTCAAGAAACAGAATTTCTTGATCCAGTGAACCCAAAATGGCACCAAAGTTATAATTCTCTTGGAGACAGATCCTCTGGCAGTTTGGATCGTCTCGGACACAGCCCTGACAGATTGCTGAATTAGCAGGAGTGCAAACTGTAGAATTGCATGGTACATGACGATATGTAGAAGAAGAGGTATAATCTTCAGCAAAAAAAGTTATCATTAAGCCACCACCAAGATCCACAGTTAATTTTATGGGCACTGAAGGGTCCTCTGTTTTATTTGAGTCAAGTACTGGTTGGTTGATGAGTCTTTCGAGACTCGGAGTAGAAGAGCCTGAGGGTGAAATGGTGTTTTAGCAAAGGAAGAAGAAGTGATGTAAAGGAGAAGATAAGAAAGAAGAAGCAAGTGTTGAAATGAGGACGCCATTGACAAACCGATTTAGAGAACAATGATTCGATTCTACAGCCAAATACTAGAATTTGAGAACCTATTTATAATCACAATATCTAGCTGAATTTTACCCAATTTTTTTTAAGATTCTAATACTGTTTAAATCTGCTTCAATACTTCAAAAAATAAATTGCCTTTTTATTTAGTTTAATGAAAAGGAAATGAAATAATAAAAAAAGTACATAAACTTTTCACTTTCCATATGATGTTGAGAATCTTATGCCACCTTAGGGAGATAATTTACAATGAAATTTTCACATTTTTATTAACGGAAAGGTAGAAGTCTCAAATACTTTTCCCTTCTTTTTTTTTTTTAAATTGTCTGTGAGAGGTCTCGAGATTAAATGTAGTAAATTCGTGAAAAGAGAAGAAGAGGAAAGTTCGTAGAAAAAGAAGAACAGAGAACAGAAGATGGATTAGGGTTTTTTTTATTTATTTGTTTCTTAATTTTCTGATTTGGAAAATCCATGTCAGCAAGGGATCATCTACTTGTCCAACGGGTAAGTGGGAAGGGGAGTCAGCGTCTAATTTGGCGGTAAATATCGTAATTTGTCCTTTGATTTGACCAACTCTTTTAATTTTTGACATAAACTTAAATTACGGGTGCAATTATAGTTTATCCCCAATTAGTTAAGTGTAAGTTTGGCAAAAAGTTAGATCTTGAGTGAAATTAGGAATAGATAAAAAGTCCGAGTAATATTATTGGATATGCGGATTATGAATGCCCTAGTTAGAGAATCTCATTCAAAAAAAAAAATTGTATTCTTTTAAATTTTTTTATGAATGAAAACTGTGATGTGAAAAGTTCAAGGGAAAAAAAAAAGAGATATTATAAAAAAAAGTCCCTATATTTTACACCTTCCAACATTTTTCTCCCTGTCTTTATTTTTTTGGACTAAAAACTTCCTACTTTATTTTCTAGTGGACATTAACGCCCTTCTGTCTATTTTTTCTGTTAAAATAACGATATAAGGACCAAAATGTAATTTTACGGGCCCTTTTTACAAAACTAAAGAACTGAGGAATTGAAATAGAAATAGAAATTGACACTTCTTCTTCAACCTTCAACCCCTGCCGGCCCACCATTTTCGGCCGGCTGTCAATTGATGTGGCCAGAAAAATCAATATTGGAAATACTCATAGATCAGAGCTAATATTTATATCAAACGAAAGCCCACGAAGAGGAGATTATGAATCTACCTTTAAAGTTGACGAAAAACAGCCGAAAGCCATCGAAATCGGCGTCGGAAAATTTGACCATTTTGAACATGGAATTCGTTCCGACTACAAATCAAGAAAAATAATACCATCATCGGAAATCTTGTGTTGTGGGGATTCTAGATCAGCCCTCAAAGTCGCCATCGGACCAACGGATCTGGTTGGAAAATCGATTGAAAAATTCTACCGTTTTGTTCTTCGGTCACCGAAAACGGTGTTTCCAGGAAACAAGATCTACATCAATCGAAAGATCTTATCGAGAAAAGTCCAGATCTGTTGCCGTTCGACCATCGGAGACGTAGGAATGCTCGTCAGCAGTCTCAATTTTCTCTCTCCACCGTTTTCATCCATCTCTCTCTTTTCTCTCTCTCATTTTCGGTTGTCGACTTGAAGAAGAAGATGCAATCATTAAAAGAGGTAGGCTAGCATTGGTCGACAACCGTCGCTCAAACTTCCATCGATGGTGGCGTGGGTTGTTTCTGGTCTGGCGGCTGTTCTTAGGATGCGGTGGCTAGGGTTATGAAAGGGGAAGAAGATGAACTATCATGTAAAGTTTTATCTTAGCCCTTGAAGCTTCATAGATTTTACAGTTAGGTCCTTCTAGGATTAAAATGTAAATAATATGATTATTCATGTGTCTACATGTAATTTAATTAGAATACTTAACAAAAAAAAAATAAACAGAAGGATTGTTAACGGAACAATAAAGTAGGGAGTTTTTTATCCGAAAAATAAAAGACAGAGAGGAAAATTTTAGAGGGTACAAAATATAGGGACTTTTTTTTATAATATCCCAAAAAAAAAATTAAGTTATAACGAAAAAGAACGCACCTATTGGTTAAATACTAAAGAAAAACTATCTAGTTAAATAAAGGTGGATCAATAGAATATTGTAGGAGTATCATGCTACCAACACGTTCAATATAAATCCCACAAGCCAGCTATTAGTTTGGATTGTTATATACTATGATAGAGAAAAAAGTACATTGTTTCACAAATTTTAAGGATTAGTAAACTATATGTACCCATAAGCCATCTATGATTTCAAATTTGAACAAGTTGCGAAAGTTGTTTAATTATTTTTTATGAGTCTTCTGGTGGAGAAATCGTGTTATATTAGCTGGGAAGGAAGGAAGGAGGGCACATTGTGTTTTATTAGCCGGGAGAAGGAAGGAAAGAGGGCACGTGAAACAGTACTGTACTATTTTAGTTTTATATTTTAGGTATTATTTTAGTTTTATTCCTTCAACTAGTATATTATTTTAATTTCATACAATAAGCGCCTACATTATTTTTCCTCGAATGAATTAATTATTTTTCAGACTAAGCCATTTAATTATCAATATTTATGCAAAATAATAATAATAATAACATCCCAATCCGGTTTCTAAAAAATGTCCATACAAGATATGAAACCTGGATGACATAACCCATACAACTGAAAAAATATAGTAGCTTAAAGTATAAAACTAAAATAGTACAGGAGCGTTATACGTCCTCTTTGTCAATGTGCATTAAACGAGCGATTAAATGGTAGACGAAGGGTGCTCGTGTATAATATTTTAATACAAAGGCTTTAAACCACCATTAACAGAATGAGGGGGCCTAAAGTGAAAAATGACAAATAGTACATGGGCTTTAATATGTTATTGGTGAATGAAGGTAATAATAAGTTACTCTATTTATTATCTCCATCTAAACAAATAATACACGATACCATCTTCCATATTACAAGGAAGCACATGTCAAATTCGAAAAAGAGAACGAGAACAAGACACAATCAAACGAAAAAAAAACAATTTTCAAGTCCTAATAAGGAGATTCAATAGACTCGACTTATGATGTTGATGTAAAATTGAAGTTGGAGCAAGTTTTCCCTTGGCCAAGTAGAGAACCACTAAACCCAATTCTTTTTGCTCCAAAATCAATCTCTAAAAAATTGTTTTCCAATTGATGCCTACCAATAATAATGGAGGTCCTTATTTGAGTTCCATTATTATTAATCATCTTGTCGTTTACTAAAACCATTGCATTGGCACCCCGAATTCTCCATACCGTTCCATTATTTTGCAGAACTAGATCAATTGGAAGCACTACTGGTCCAACCCTTTTCCTACCAATATGCTCTGCGTAAAAGCAAACCCTAAATGGCGCTACATCTTTGACTCTAGGAACCTTTCTCATTGCCTTAACAAAATCTTCAATAACAGCTTTGTAAATGGAAGATTCTAACACCCTGTATGGATCAACGGTGCTGATCTTTTTCTTAATCCAGAATGACTAAGACTTCATCTGGACCTTCATTTTTATCGATGTTTCTTGGTGATTGTCTCACGTCGCTAATTGCATGTTTTACTGTGGTCAGAGCATTTCCACTGCTACAATGTTTATCTCCAATTGAATTGATATATAAGCAAAAATATAATTTTTGTTAAAAAATATCACTAATGCTCATGTCTATTTAAATGTCTATCGGATGTGGCAATATACGATGTCTATCAAAACTTCTATTTCTGAAGGGTCTGTTGATAATGTCTATACTAATACTCTCTATCTATTGATTAATTATTAAATTTTGGGGGGGAAAAAAAAGAAAATGTAGAAAATTCAAAATAAATGCATTGGAGATAGCTTATTGTCCACAACTATACATCCAGTTACGTTAACATTCAAGCCTTCTAATTTATGTGGCACATTAGTCACAATTCATATTAGTATTGGAGATGCTCTAAGAGCTTCAATTTGTTGATTTTTTTTTGTTAAATAGTCACCTAATTTGAGTGCCATGTTTGGAAAATTGAGAGTTTTGATTTGTCGGTGTAATGAATGCACTAATCTTAATACATCAATGCTATATATATAAAGGCAAAACATCCGACCTTGAAACCTAGCCTAGTTCCAAAGTAGAAAAAACACAACACGTGAAATTTATCTTAAAATAGAATTCCAAACCTCACTCTGAAACACAAGAATTGGCCACAAGTATTTTGTCATAAAATAAAAATATTATCTTAAAATCATTAGTTTCTCTTCGGAAAATTAAATTGTGGTGGCTAGATGTTGACTGCTGTATGTTGACCGCTTTTTTATTTAGTTTAATGAAAGGAAATAAAATAATTAAAAAAGTATATAAATTTTGTACTTTCCATCAAACTACGTTAGGGAGATAGTTTATTATGAAATTTTAACATTTTTAGTAACGGAAAGAGTAGAAGTCTCAAAGAGAAACTTTCGAGACTTCTACTTTCTTTTTTTTGGAAAATAGTCTGATAAATTGTCTATATAGGATCTCGAGATCAAATACAATGAGTTTGTGAAAAGAGAAGAAGAGATAAAATGAAGAGGAAGAGGAAAGTTCATGGAAAGAGAAGAAGAGAGTAGAGAAGAAGTGTTGGGGTTTTTTTATTTTTTATTTTTTTAATTTTCTGATTTGGAAAATCCATGTAAGCAAGGGATTCATCTACTCACCCAATGTGGCAAGTGGGAAGGAGAGTTAACGTCTGACTTGGCGATAAATATCGTAATTGGTCCTTCGATTCGACCAACTCTTTTAATTTTTGACAAAAATTTAAATTAAGAATGCAATTGGTTAATCCCCAATTAGTTGAGGGTAAGTGGCAAAACGTTAAATCTGGAGTGAAATTGGAAATAGACGAAAAGTTTGGGGTAATATCATTGGATATGTGGATTATCAATGCCCTAGTTAGAGAATCTCATTCAAAAAAATTGTATTGTTTTAAATTTTTTTATGAACGAAAATTGAAATGTGAAAAGTTCAAGAAAAGAATAGTTATAACGAAAAAGAAACCAACTATTAGTTAAATACTCTAAAAAAAATTAGTTAAATAAACATGGGGCAATAGAAAATTGTAGGGGTATCATACTACCCACAGGTTCAATATAAATCCCATAAGCCAGCTACGAGTTTGGATTGAAATATACTATAATATAGGAAAATGTACATTATTTCACAACTTTTAAGGATTAGTAAACCATATGTACCCACAAGCCAGGTATGAATTCAAATCTGAACAAGTTTGCGAAATTTATTTAATCATTTTTTATGAGTCTTGAGGTGGAGAAATGGTGTTTTATTAGCCAGGGAAGGAAGGAAGGAGGGCACGTGAAATAGTACTTCACTGTACTATTTTAGTTTTATATTTTAGGTATTATTTTAGTTTTATATTGGAAAATTTACAATTTTCTCCCTATGCTTTATCTATTTCAATATTTTCCTTCCTTTTTTTTTGGGACAAAAAACTTTCCACTTTATATTTCCATTGACATTTTCCTCCTTTTGTCTATTTTTTTTGTTAAATAACAATTGAAGGATCAAAACGTAATTTTACAAGTCCTTTTAAAAAAGCTTAAAAAAAGTAAGGATTGTTTTGAAATTTTCCCTTCTTCTTCAACAATCTTCTCCAATTTCCAACCCTAGCCGCACTCCTCCATCCCCACCATCTCACCGCCACGTCCATCCCACAGCCACCACACCACCTTCGTTCTATCACCACGAAGTAACCTTCTTGATCAAAATTAAAATCTAGAAAAGCAATCCATAATACTGAAAGTAATAAGCCATTGACAAGAAACTGCAGTTGAACAAGTTTCCAATAATTTAAGTTCTTCTTGTTTATCTCCTAAATCTATTGTACCAAATAGGATCAATCCTTTGGCAAAAACATTGTCTGATATTAATGATTTGATCAACTTATCGGTTTCAGAATCTGAAATGGAGGAGAGAACTAAATTGTTGGATGAAGTGAGAAGTAAAGTGCTGGATGAACAAGTACCCACGAAACAGATTTGGAGATAGTGGCGAAAGCAAATCGGTGATCGGGGTTGATGGAGAGCTTGGTGTTGATAAAGAGTAGAATAGCTTATTTAATGGTGTCCAATCTGGTGAGAGGTTTTCCGTTAGGGCCAGTAGTTTTCATTTGCACAAGACATTCTGAATCTACATATATGCAAAACAATATGTCCTCACTGCTTATCCTTGTTGGATTCAGCGCATATCTCCCTCTTCCCAAACCTTCTATTCCTTCTACCATCTCCATCTCTATCGCAAATTGCGATGAAGGGAATGTGTCGATGGATCTTAGCAACTGGGTTGCTATACGATTCGAATGAATGTTTTTTTGTTGTTGAACCGTCTAATTGTTTGAACCCACCGAAATCAACAAGCATAAAGAAATTGGAAGTGGCAATGGATGGAGGTGGCGGTGAGGTGGTCGGGATGGAGGAGTGAGGCTAGGGTTGAAAATTGGAGAAGATTGTTGAAGAAGAAGGGAAAATTTCAAAACAATCCTTATTTTTTTTGAGCTTTTTTAATAGGACCCGTAAAATTATATTTTGATCCTTCAACCGTTATTTTAACAGAAAAAATAGATAAAATGAGGAAAATATCAACGGAAATATAAAGTGAGGAGTTTTTTATCCAAAAAAAAGACAGAGAGGAACATGTTGAAATAGGTAAAACATAGGGAGAAAATTGTAAATTTCCCTTCTATATTTTAAACTCATATACTAATTTAATTTCATATTTTAAATCCCTATATTATTTTTTTAATTAATTAATTATTTTTTAAACTGAGCCATTTAATAATAAATATTTATACAAAATTTTATTTTTAATAATAATAATAATAATAACAATAACATCCAGACCCGATTTCTAAAAGATGCCCATATAAGGTACGAAGCCCGAATGACATGACTCATACAACTAAAAGAATATAGTGGCTTAAAGTATAAAAAACTAAAATAATACAGGAGCATTTCACACCCTCTCCTTCAATGTGCGTTGTAAGAGCTATTAAATTATAGACGGAATGTGCTCGTGTATAATATTTTGATAATACAAAGGCTTTAAACCACCACTAATAAAACGGGGGCGTAAAGTAAAAATATCGCAATAATACATGGGCTTTAATATGTTATTGGTGAATGAAGGTAATAAAAAGTTACTCCATTTATTATCTCCCTCTAAACAAATAATACACCATATCATCTTTTTTTTTTTTTTAAACGAACGTGTAGTAAAATTAAAAGAAAAAACGTTCTTATTAAATTTTAAAAATATTTTTGGTCATCTTGTTAAAAAGATAAATAAAAATAGCCGTTGTACAGTAGTTGTACAAAATCTGTACTATAGTTGCCTTAGGGAGTCGACTGGTAACCTCAGATCATTTATTTGACACTTGTGATGGTGGTGGTGATTCAAGAAAGCTCTCATTTTAAAACAATATTTGCCCTTTGTTTTGATTATAGACAATGTCGATTGATGGGTGTTATTGGCACCTTGTCGGATCGACCGCGGTTGGGATTAGCTACGAGGTTGCTGGGTATCAATTTCATATACATTTTATAGACTTGTTGGAAACTTAATATAAAGTAGTTTGGTTTATTGAAAGTTTCTTATTAGTTTCATATACATTTTGTGAACTTGTTGGAAATTTAATAGTATAAAATAGGAAAAATTACAATTTTATTCTTATGTTTTCACCTATTATACTATTTTGTCCCTATATTTCTAAAAATATACGATTTTATCCTTACTTTTTAATTACATAAGAGAAATTGTCCATCTGTCAATTTAACACCAATTTTCCGTTAAATTGCTTAAGAAATGACATGAATATCCTTGCTTATAGTGGACCTAGTTAAGAGAGGGACCAAACAATAATTTAACTTTCTTCTTCCTCTAACCAATGATTAACTTGAGAATTCACCACTCATACACCTCATAATCGTGGAATTAGTAAATAAAAAATGACACAAGTATTGTTCAAATCAATGATCACTCAGTACTTATAGATCCAACAAACCAAAGCAAAGTCAAAACTTTTCCTTTCATTTACTTATAATTTAGTAGAAATGTAAGGTAAGATAAACAAAATCAAATATGGTGCATTAGCAGAAAAGAAAAAAAATATCAAACAAAGGCTTAAATCAAAATGATACAGATTTGAATTAAAGTTTTACTGTAAACCTTTAATCATTTATGCAAAATTTTCATTCAAAAGTTTTAATCTTGATATTTTTTTTATTTTTTCGTTAAAGGTGAGATAAAATAGAGTGTCCATATTTTGACAAAAGCAGCGATTGAGACTTAATGGATTTGAGATATGTCATTCCAAGTATTATATTGAATATCCTTAATCTTTATTCATCTATATAATATGATTCCCATTTTTTTTTTTTTTAAAAAAAAAAAGGAAACTTTTGTGCTATAGATTTGCAATCTTATATCTCATATATAAGACAAAAAAAAAAAAAAAAAGAAGTTGTCATAATAATAATAATAATTTTGATGCACAAGGCCTTAATAAGGTTTGATAAGTTATTCCATTTATTATCTTCCTCTAAATAATGCATAATCTTCCATTTTACAAGGAAGCGCATGTGAATTTGAGAAGAGAATGAGAACAAAAAAAAAGGCAAATTTCAAGTCCTAAGATGGAGATTCAACAGAGTCGACTTATAAGGCTGATGTAAAATTTAAGTTAGCGCAAGTTGTCCCTTGGCCAAGTAGAGAACCACTAAACCCAACCTTTTTTGCACCAAAATCAAACTCTAAAAAATTGTTTTCCAATTGATGTCCTCCAATAACAATGGAGGCCCTTACTTGAGTTCCACCGTCAACAATTCCCAAACACAACGTCTTGTTGTTTACTTGCACCATTGAATTCGCACCCCAAATTCTCCATACTGTTCCATTATTTTGTAGAACCAGATCAATTGGAGGCACTGCCGGTCCAACTCTTGTCCCACCAATATGGTTTGCACTAAAGCAGACCCCAAATGGTGCTACAGCTTTGACTCTTGGAACCTTCTTCATTCCCTTAACAAAAGCTTCAGCAACAGCTTTGTAAATAGAAGATTCTAACACCGTGTATGGTTTAACGGTGCTGAGCTTAGTTCCACCCCCCCCATTCACCAAGAGCCAACAGTTGCTTATTAATCTTAACTCTTTTTGAGTTAACTTCTATGGACTTGACTCCGATGAAATATTCAGGAGCTGGCTGCCTTCCAAAATAAGAAGATGTAAAAGAATTGGTAAGAAGTGGAGTATAAGAAAGATGATTTGAAACATCAATTCCTGGAAGAAATTGATATTGTTCTTGGCCCAAAAATATTACCCCGTCAGATCGCGGTGAAGGACTTAAACAAATGGCGATTTTTTTTTGTAAACCCAATGTATTAGACAACTGATAAGGAATTGAAATGTTATGTATTCCAAGACCAGCTATACCTTGAACTCCGTTGGCAAGACCATCTAAGAAAGAGGGCCAACCAGCACAGTCGAAAAGAAAGTTAGGCACTGATACTGCTTTTCCTGGATTTTTTCCATTGGTAGATTCAAGATACAGAATTTCTTGATCCAGTGAACCGAAATTGCCACTAAAGCTAATTGGGTTATTATACTCTAGGAGACAGAATCTATCGCAGTTTGGTTCGTCTCGGCTACAGGCGCTACAGGTTGCTGAATTAGCAGTGCAAACTGTAGAATTGCATGGTACATGACGATATCATATGTAGAAGAAGGGGTATAATCTTGAGCACAGAAAGTTGTCATGGAGATACCACCAAGATCCACAGTTAATTTTACGGGCACTGAAGGGGTCCTCTGTTTTATTTGAGTCAAGTACTGGTTGGTTGATGAGTCCTTCGAGACTCAGAGTAGAAGAGCCTTAGGATGAAACGGTGTTTTAGCAAAGGAAGAAGATGTGATGTAAAGGAGAAGAGAAGAAAGAAGAAGCAAGTGTCGAAATGAGGACGCCATTGACAAACCAATTTAGAGAACAATGATTCTGTTCTACAGCCAAATACTAGAATTGGAGGGCTTATTTATAATCGCTATATCTAGTTGAAATTTTACCAAAATTTTTTTAAGCTTCTAATACAGTTTAAATCTGCTTCAATATTATGTTTCTATTATTATTAGCCTTTGGTGCTACTAGTAGTGCTCAAATTCTCCTCAAAAAATAAATTGCGGCTGCTAAATGTTGACCGCTTTTTATTAGGTTAATGAAAAGGAAATAAAATAACAAAAAAAGTAAGCTTTGCACTTTCCATCAAACTTCTCTGATGTGGAGAATCTTATGCCACCTTAGGGAGACAGTTTACTATGAAATTTTCACATTTGTAATACCGGAAAGGTAGAAGTCTCGAATACTTTTCCATTTTTTTCTTTTTCTTTTTTGAAAATAGTCCGATGAATTGTTTGTGTAGGATTTTGAGATTAAATGCAGTAAGTTTATGGAAAGAGAATAAGAGATAAAATGAAAAGGAAAGTTCATGAAAAGAGAAAAACAGAGTAAAAAAGATGAGTTAGGGTTTTTTTATTTATTTATTTTTTAACTTTCTGATTTGGAAAATCCATGTCAGCAAGAGACCATCTACTCGTCCAATATGGCAAGTGGAAAGGAAAGTCAGAGTCTGACTTGGCAGTAAATATCACAATTGGACGAACTCTTTTAATTTTTGATAAAAATTTGAATTAGGGGGTACAATTAGTTAATACCCAATTAGTCGATGGTAAATCTAGCAAAAAGTTAGATCTAGGGTGAAATCGAAAATAGGCGAAAACTACGGAGTAATATCATTGGATATGCAGATTATCAATGCCTAGTTAGAGAATCTCATTCAAAAATTCTTTTAAATTTTTTTATCAACAAAAACTGTGATGTGAAGAGTTCAAGGAATAAAAATTAAATTATAACGAAAAAGAAGTCTACTATTAGTTAAATACTCTAAAGAAAAACTTAGTTAAATAAACATGAAGCAATAGAAAATTGTACCCACATGTTCAATATAAATCCCACAAGCCAGCTATGAGTTTGGATTGGAATATACTATAATAGAGAAAAAAGTACATTATTTCACAAACTTTTAAGGATTAGTAAACTATATGTACCCACAAGCCATCTATGAATTCAAATCTGAACAAGTTGCAAAATTTATTTATTTACTTTTTATGAGTCTTGAGGTGGAGAAACGGTGTTTTATTAGCTGGGGAAGGAAGGAAGGAGGGCACGTAAAACAGCCTGTACTATTTAGTTTTATTTTTTAGGTATTATTTTAGTTTTATATTTTAAATGCATGTATAATTTTAATTTCATACAATAAGCTCTTACATTATTTTCTTGGATGAATTAATTATTTTTTAGATTAAACCATTTAATAATAATATTTATACAAAATTTTATTTTTAATAATAATAATAATAATAATCCCAACCCGATATCTAAAGGATGCCTATACAAGTACGAAACTCGGATGACATGACCCATACAACTAAAAGAGTACAGTGGCTTAAATTATAAAACTAAAATAGTACAGATTTCACATCCTGTCCTCAATGTGCATTGTAAGAACAATTAAATGGTAGAAGGGGGTGCTTGTGTATAATATTTTGTTAATACAATATGTTATTGTTGAATGAAGGTAATAATAAGTTACTCTATTTATTATCTCCCTCTAAACAAATAATACACAAAATCAACTTCCATACATATATGTTGGAAGATGTGCTTGATTCAAAGCAAATTTTGGAGTCTAGCGCATCTATTTCCTGTTTATTTGTACCTAGACTCTGTAATGTTTTAGCACATCTTCTAGCTAGATAGGCTTGAAGGACAGCTTCCTTTATAATAGGAATGCTCAGTTAGAATTAATATATTGTAATGTTTTAAAGTAATATTAATGAAATCAATATCTTTGATAAAAAAAAATAAAAAAAAGAAGCACATGTCAAATTCGAAAAGGAAAACGAGAACAGAACAAGACACAATCAAACGAAAACAAAACAATTTTCAAGTCCTAATAAGGAGATTCAATAGACTCGACTTATGATGTTGATGTAAAATTGAAGTTGGAGCAAGTTGTCCCTTGGCCAAGTAGAGAACCACTAAACCCAATTCTTTTTGCACCAAAATCAATCTCTAAAAAGTTGTTTTCCAATTGATGCCCACCAATAATAATGGAGGTTCCTTATTTGAGTTCCACCCTCAACAACTCCCAAACACAAAGTCTTGTCGTTTACTAAAACCATTGAATTGGCCCCCCAAATTCTCCATAGCGTTCCATTATTTTGCAGGACTAGATCAATTAGAGGTGATTGGAGGCTAACAGAAGTTGTAAGACCTTTACCTTTGAGTCCTAACGGACTAAATTTGAATCTTCCTATTCATACCTAAGTATGTGAGTTTATGACTATGTAAAAAAAAAAAAAATTGAAGAAGATCAATTGGAGGCACTGCTGGTCCAACCCTTTTCCCACCAATATGCTCCGTGCTAAAGAAACCCCCAAATGGCGCTACATCATGGACTCTAGGAACCTTTCCCATTGCCTTCACAAAAGCTTCAGTAACAGCTTTGTAAATGGAAGATTCTAACACCCTGTATGGATCAACTGTGCTGATCTTTTTTCTTAATCCAAAATGATCAAGACTTCATCTGGAACTTCATTTTTTCTCGATGTTTCTTGGTGATTGTGTCGCGTCGCTAATTGCGTGTTTTATTGTAGTATGAGGTTCAATTTGTTGATTTTTGTTTTGTTAAACAGTCACCTAATTTGTGTGCCATGTTTGGCAAATCCAGAGTTTTGATTTGTCGGTGAGGAGATATGTCCCCCAAAATATTATAATGAATGCACTAATCTTAATATATATGTGTGAGAAACATCTAACTCTGAAAGTTAGCCTAGTTCCGAAGCAGGGAAAATATAACACGTGAAATTTATTTTAAAACAGAATTCTGAACCTCACTCCGAACACAAAAATTCGCCACATGTATTTTTTATAAAATAAAAAAATATTATCTTAAAATAATTAGTTTCTCTTTGAAAAATAAATCAAGGGGAGTGTTATAAATAAACGGATGTCTATTGTTCCTTCATCTTTATATGTATTAAGGTTTCTCCTTTATAAATAAAGGAACTCCTACCAGTTTAATACTACGCATATATCTTTCAGTCTCTATTATTTTTTATCTCTTCTCTTTCTTTTGTTTCCTCCTCATTTATTTTCACAACACTCTTAGCTATTTAACTTCGTTTTCTTAAAATGAACATATTTAAATTTTTATCTCTTAAAAGGGATGTATTTTGTTTATAAATTTTTTATAATAAGTTTATGACCTATTTATAATTTTTTTTTTCTAAAATAAACCTATTTATATTTTATTTATAATAAAAAAAAAGGTGGCTATTTGAATAATATTTTGAAAAATATAATTTTTCTAAAATGTATTAAAATTTAGTGAAATATTTATGTCAAAACCTCAATTTTTCACATTGATAGTCCCACCTTAGCCTATTCAAAGCCCAAGCCAATTTTGATATAGAGTAGGATACATAAGGACATATATGAAATTATCCAAATTTTAAATTTTTACTTTTAAAATTAACAACCTTTACTACAATAGTAGCAAAAAAAAATCGAAAATTATGATAAATTGGGTCAATTCTTTGATTCCCCTCCTTTGTACGATTCTTCCTTTTCATCAGAAACACAGAAACAAAATAATCCAAAGTAATCGAATCCTCTTTATGGCAATAGAAATGAATGGCAAATGGAAGCAACCGGATTGAAAACGAACGGATTGATCCTAAGTGCTAATTGAGAATGAGGTCTTTAATTCGTCACCAAGTAGCCGAAAATGCTTTGGAATCGGTGTTTGAAAATTTATGATCGTTTTGACTAGATTTTCGACTCGCTTCCATCTTATTATCTAGCCAATTAACGGCAATAACACAAGTGCTAACATAATCGTATTAATCTGGGGAGTCGACTGGTGGCCTCAGATCATTCATTTGACATTTGTGGTGGTGGTGATTCAAGAAAGCTCTCTTATTAAAACGATATTTGCCCTCTGTATTGGTTACAGCAATGTCGATTGATGGGTGTTATTGGTGCCTCGTCAGATCGACTGGGTTAGGATTAGTTACAGAGGTTGTTGGGTATCAATTTCATATACATTTTATAAACTCATTGAAAACTTAATATAAAGTAGCTAGGTATATTGAAAGTTTCTTATTAGTTTCATATACATTTTGTAAACTTGTTGGAAATTTAATAGTATAAAATAAGAAAAATAACAATTTTGCCCATATGTTTTCACCTATTATACTATTTTGTCCTTATATTTCTAACAATGTACTATTTTATCCCTACTTTATAATTACTTCAGACAAAATTGTCCGTTTGTCAATTTAACTCCAATTTTCTGTTAAGTTCCTTAGGAAATGACATGAATATCCTTCCTTATTGCGGGCCTAGTAAGAGAGGGATCAAAGAGTAATTTAACTTTCTTCTTCCTCTAACCAATTATTAACTTGATAATTTACCACTCATACACCTCATAATCGTGGAATTAGTAAATAAAAAAAATGACACAAGTATTGTTCAAAACGATTATCACTCAGTACTTGTAGACCCAACAAACCAAAGCAAAGTCAAAACTTTTCCTTTCATATACTTACAATTTTGTAGAAATGTAAAATAATAATCAAATAAAGGCTGAAATCAAAATGATACAGATCTGAAATAATTAAACGTTTACTGTGAATCTTTAATCATTTATGTAAAATTTTCATTCAAAAATTTTAACCTCTTTATATTATTTTTAGTTAAAGGTGAGATAAAATCGAGTGTCCATGTTTTGACAAAAGCACCTGCTAAAATTTAATGAATTGGATTTGAGATATGTCCTTTCAAGTGTTATAGTGGATATCCTTAATCTTTATTCATCCATGATATAATATGATTCCCATTTTTAAAGGGAAAAATGGAATCTTCTGTGCTATAGATTTGCAATCTTATAAGACTAAAAGGAAAAAAAAAAATAGAAGTTGTCATAATAATAATAATTTAGGCGCACAAGGCCTAATAAGGTTTGATAATAAGTTATTCCATTTATTATCTCCCTCTTAAGTAATACGTAATCTTCCATATTACAAGGAAGCGCATGTCAATTTGAGAAGAGAATGAGAAAACTAAAAAAAAAAAGTTGAAGTCCTAAGATGGAGATTCAACAGACTCGACTTATAGGGCTGATGTAAAATTGAAGTTAAAGCAAGTTGTCCCTTGGCCAAGTAGAGAACCACTAAACCCAAGCTTTTTTGCACCAAAATCAATCTCTAAAAAATTGTTTTCCAATTGATGTCCACCAATAACAATGGAGGCCCTTACTTGAGTTCCACCGTCAACAATTCCCAAACACAACGTCTTGTCGTTTACTTGCACCATTGAATTCGCACCCCAAATTCTCCATACTGTTCCATTATTTTGTAGAACCAGATCAATTGGAGGCACTGCCGGTCCAACTG
>CATIWJ010062298.1:0-16890 GCA_949640765.1 Croton laevigatus | reverse complement strand
TATGTTAAATTATGAAGAGCATCTAACCTGTAGATTATGAAGATTAAATGTTCAACTCTAATACACTCTTTATAATAACTCTTTATTTTGTTTTTTTCAAAAAAATATTATCAATTTGTTTTTCTCTTTCTCTATTAATTCTCCTCCATTTTATTGGAACTTCAAATGTCATTAATTGCAAAATGCAGTAGAGAGTCACTGTGACTTTCTACAAATAGAGAGTGATAGTCACTCTGTATTTTATTTTTTGGAACATAGAGAGCGGGTTGGAGCCAAAATTTAGGAACCAACTCTCCATTATATTGAGATTAATGTAAATGAAGAGTGAATTGGGGATGCTCTTATATGGTCATTTGTAAGAATTAATCACTTTCTAGACTTTCAATAGATATATAAGTATATAAAACTATGTATATAAGAATGTGATTTTTTGACTATGTATATAAATATATTTATGTACGAATCTGTATATAGGTATATAAATATTTTTATATAAGAATATTTATATACTGACTATTTTGTGTTTTTAATTTTTTTTAATATTTTTTATAATTTTTTAGTTTTTAATTTTAACGGTGAAAAGGAAGAGGGTTATAAAAGAAAATCCAAAAAAAATATAATATTTACTTAATTTTTTTAACAAAAAATTGCTATTTACTTAGCTCTAATTTCAAAAGTTGTTATTACTAACTTCCTCCTAAAAATAAGAGTGAGACTACATCTTTTGTTATAAATAACTCTCGCACTATTTAATTATCTTTGAAATTTTATTTGTTTTACCATAGGATCACTAAACTTCTAAAAAATGTATAAGTTTTATTTCTTGCAAAACTTACTCACAACAAAAGGGCTGCATATATCAAAACCCTAAAAATAATTTATTGCCATTTTTTAAATAATTCATTAGCATTTTCAAACCTAACCTCCTATATTACTAAGGAAAATTGATAAATTTAGTTTTCTAATCTTTATAACATATTTTAATTTAGTGTCTTACCCTTATTTTTTGTCTAAAATAATGTCTAAACTCTAAAACTAATTTAGTTTGACATATTTTACTGATGTGGCTTGCAGGATTCTAGTAGGATTTAAAAGAACAATGAAATCATTACACGTTGATATGAAAATATTGCTATTTAGTGCTTAATATTTATAAAATTTTCAATTTAGAGTCTCACAATTTTTTTTCAGATGTCGTTTCTGGTGGTGAATTGACAAAATAAAGAGTACTTTAAAAGTTAGAAAACCATATCATCTATAGAAACCCAAATTATTTTTGCAGGTTGATGCTCTGTTTGCCGGAATCGACTAAAAACTGATGCGGCTTGATAAAATTTTATCAAAACTATAATGTATACTATAATTATCATATCTTGGAGATATCCAAATAAATAATTAATTATATTTCAATAAGTTTATGTTGCAAAGCAATCATATGTTGCCAATAAATTTATATAAAAATTTTATAATAAATTTATATAATAGTGCTTTTTTTTTTGCATTAAAAAAATTTGGTACATTAGAATTAAGTGGCTTATTCAATTATTTCTCAAATAGCATAACTTTTCTCATCAGTACCCATAAAATGTGTTTTGTATAAATCCATTAATGATATGCTCAAACTTCAAGTCAAGATAAAAGTTTCATTGTCAAATATTCTTTTATCCCAAAATTCTTAATTTAAAAAATTTTCAATGGTAGAAAACTCTTCAAGACTCAATACTATAACCATAATAATAACAAAATCCATATTCAAACTTTATGTAAAAATATATAGATATATGAGATCATCAGTTCATTTAATAAATATACTTTTAACTATCATATTCAAATAAATATCAAAATTTTATAATAGCATATACTTAAATACAATAAACAAATCACAATATAATATATGTTCAACTGAAAATATCATCAGAATAATCATATGACATGGTTAAACATAATATTAATGTATAATTGATGATATCGCCCTCATTACAGTCAACACCAAACGAGCTATGATGCTGTGAAGGCTCTCTAGTGGATCAGCTAAGGCTCAAGATCGATAACGGCGTCTCAATTTGGCAAAGATCAGACAATCGAGAATCTTTAAGACCGGTATAAAGAAGTCCAACCTCACATGCATATAGGACGATATCCATAGGACACCCAGGGATCGTCCTTTGGTCAACCCAAACCATACTCCCAATAATCATTACCTGCGGCATGGATAACCGGTCAAACAGCCCTTACTCAGCCCTGACATCCCACACTCCTGGTATAGGCCCCGGATTATACGCTGCAATAGCCACTCCGCCGAGATAACGTGCAAGCGACTGCCATGAACTCTTCACTATAAATACCTCAATGATTCACTGTTGATTGGTAATCTTTCTATTCTCTCTAATCTCCTTCTGAAAATATTGGACAATCCCATATTTAACTTAAGCATCGGAGTGGTTGCTACGGGCAGGGATCGCCTATCCAGTCTAGCCTAAGGTGAACCACAACTCTATTTAGTCTTTTGCTTGAGCCTCTAAGACATTAATAATTATCGATCAAATCATTTTGTTGGGATTTCAACTTTTATACTTTTGAGTATTCTTAATCCTTTAAGGATTTTCAAATAATCTATAGAGCTCTATAAATAATTTAATTGAGCAAATTTCTCAAAAAATTTAATTCAATCCTTGTGCTTAAGCAATTTAAATGCTTTTAAAATTCTCAAATAGATATATCTATTTAGTGAGCTATATAAATAAGCAATCACATAATTCCATTAAACGCTTCCAAGTTTTCTTCATGTATTGACAGACTAATCAAAATTTAAAAGTTTAATTTACATGCACCATAATTAATGTCAAGTCTATAAAAATTTACTATGCAACAAGCTTTATTTCATGATCTCATATCTTATATTGGTATTTGTAAAGTACTCATATATTCTACTTGCTTAACATATATTGGACTTCAAGTCCGTAAATATCAAACTTTCAAAGCGTCTATTTTATTTCAAATTGTTTCTTTTAATTTGGCTAATTTATTTTCATGTCTCTATTTTTTTAATAGACTTAATTTTAATTTCCTTTTATCATAAAACACACACACACACACACATATGTATATATATCAAACATGAAAAACTATGGAGATTTCGTTAATTTCTATAATTTCATGTTCATTACTAATTTGTAATGTCTAAATTTTCATAAAAATTTTATTTATAAGAGTTTACTCTTTTAGAGTATGACCATCTCAAAATATGCTCCTTTATTCTCATGGATTTTTTATTCTTAAAACTAACATGTCTACCACACTTCATGTGTACTGTAGATATTAACAAAGGCAATTTGTCCTTTAAGAATTTTAACACTAACACGAGCATTTGCAACTTATTCTCATTTGGATCATAGAAAAATCTGGCAAAAATAATTTTTGAACTTTCAATACATACTACCCAATGCAAGGATCTAAATAACAATAGTTCATTCAATATAATTATATTTCAGCTGCTTCTTTTTCTCCCCTAATGTTGGGAAAACTAAATATAACATATGGTAGGAAATAATCTTATTTAAATTTTCATTCCTAACATTCACCACCTTTCCTTTGAGGACCCATCATATACAGTGTATATTAATGGAGCAATCAAAACATATATTGCACATTCGCAATAACTTTAAGATGGAAAATAATAATTCATGATCCAAAATTTACAATAAAATGGGAGAATTCATGGTAAGTTGTTGGCTTTATGTGAAAATATTGCTATATGAAAATAAGTAAACAACATATTCTTCCATACATGATAAAGATAATGAATTTTGTTCTTAAATGTTCTTACAATTGACAATAGCAATCATTTAGCTAAAATTTATAAACCATATAAGCAATAACTAGTTGTTACATGGTTAATAAAAAAGACCAAATAATTGTCTTAGCATCATAATTCAAAAATTTTTACTTTCAATTAAATGACTTGAGCAAGTAAGCTCGAAAATTTCAGATTTTGAGTCATTTATCCATATAATCATCTTTTTCATTTAAATATTCAAAATTATGGTAGAACTATAAATCACCATTATATATTTCAAAAAAATTAGATATTGGTTTATGATGGTTCAACAATAAAGTTGTGTTTGTAAACAAATTAGCCATACTAATTCATTAGCTTGAAGAAACTCTCGGTTTCTCAAAACAATATCCATATATTAATTTGCATAATTAATCGATCAGGATGGTCCACTTGATCATGCCAACAAAAAAATTTGGACTTACAAATTTCAGATTTGCTAAATTTTTTACAATAGTACGTGCTCTTCTAGAGCTTCTAACTTTTTTTATTGCTATCAGATGTAAAGTAAAATTTGCCTTTAATATTTTATAATGCAATATATTCTTACATTCACTTCATGGAGTGCAATAAATCTAATAATTAGACTAATTGTTTTACACTCATATTTATTATCATACTCTATTCACCTCAAAGAATAGAATACTCTAGCCTCATATTATTTATATATCATTCACCTCAAGGAATGAGCAACATCCAATTTGCAAGCTTTATAATTTATCTTTAAAATTTCTATGTTTTGCTTAATAATAAGATTGAGATCTTATGTTCAAAATTTTTAATAATTCTACTTCAAGAGCAAGTTCAAAATACAAACTAGATCCCAAAAATTGTATTATTTGTGTATATATGACGATAAAATTTTTCTTTATATCGCTGTTTCAGAAGCGATATTCAAAGCACTAATCAAATCTCAAAATTTATACTTGAATATATGTGACATTCGTATATCAATAATTTTTCTTGACATCATATAGCAACTTACAGTTTTTAGGATCATCACAATCTTTTTAAAGTCTTACCTCTCTCTTACCAAAAATTAAAAAAATAAAAAACATAAGTATCTAGCATGGAATTGATTAAGGATCATGTCTCTGAAACTGAACACTGGGACAAAATTTCAGTATCCAAATTACAGTAAATAATTATTGTCAGATATATAAAAGGATCACAAATAGACTCGTAGATTAGCCTGTGCAAGCAGAGCACTTGCATAAGGCCCCAAATTTAAATTGCAAAAAAAAATAGCATTAAATGTATTCTCTAAAGATTGAATTCAAAAAAAATAGCTTATTTTCCAAACATCTTCATTTAAGTCATTCATGAAATACATGTTACTTATTCATTCCAATGATATATATTATAATCTTCATGTGGGACCAACGCCTAATTTTGATACTTTGTACAGAGTCTTTCAAATTTGTTAGACGACCCTAATTACAAGTCAAGTAGGATTAGATAGAAAATAATACGTTAACCATATATAATTATGGATACAAATTTTCATTAAATTATTGAGATTGAAAAAATAAAACAATAAAAAATAGACAAATAAAAAAAAAATGGTGATTCTTATTATGTCAATCAATTTATCTTAAAGATACATACAAACACACTAATATTTAAATTTAAAATTCTCAAAATCCAAAACTAAATTGATAATATATATATATATATACCTTAATGTAGATTAATCAATTATGCTCAAACACATCTCATATCAGTATTCATTTTGTGTATAATTATCAAACAAAAATCAACAAATACCTTTAATATATCAATCAATGTGCAAATATGCCTAATGTTTCAAGGCCAAATTTTTCCGAATCTTATGAACCTACGGACAACATAAAAAGAAGATTGGGGATTACCCGTAGGCAACCACTCCAATGCTTAAGTTAGTAATTGGAGAAGGGAGATTATAATAATCAAATGGAGAAGAGATTCTATAGAATACCTTTAATTGGGAGACCCTTGAGGGCATTTATAGGAGATAATTACTGACCTTATCCTTGTATGATACCTTGCGAGTCACACTTCTTATCATAGTAGGATACTGCAAATAATTCAGAGTCCATCTAGGTGAAGGATTTATTATGCCACGTCATCACATGTCCTCTCATCAAGTCTCTTAGTCAAAGATTGAGGGTATCTCTTTCTCTTTTTTTTTATAGGGTTAATCATCGAAATACCAGATTAATTAAATGTCCTAGTAGTTGATCCTGATATAGTGTAGATATAGTGATAGTTCTAAGATATTCAACCACATTCTGTTTATACTGTGGAAGGACGATCTATGGATCGTGCTCATCTATCTTTTGGGTACACGACGGAGGGATGATCTAACGATCATACTTAAGCATCTTCTTTGAGTGCGATGGAGGGATGATGTAGGAATCATACTCATTGACGGTCCTCTTTATGCCGCGGAGGGATGATCTAGGGATCGCACTTAACCGCATTCTTCTTTATGTTGCGGAGGGGCGATCTAACGATCGAGTTCAACCGCAGTCTTTTTTGGAGAACAGTGGAGGGAGGATCCGGGGATCCATCTTTCTCGATCCGGTGATAGTACATTTCTTTACGCTGTGGAGGGGCGATCTAAAGATCATGCTCAACCACAATCCTTTTGTGCTATGGAGGGTGATCTTTAGGGATCGCTCTCGACCACAGTCCTTTTATGCTGTGGAGGGGGATCTTTAAGGATCACTCTGGATCTTAGGGATCGCTCTCCACCACAGTCCTTTGGTGCTGTGGAGGGAGATCTTAGGGATCGCTCTCAACCACAGTCCTTTTGTGCTGTGGAGGGGGATATTGGGGATCGCTCTCGACCATAATCCTTTTGTGCTGTGGAGGGGGATCTTAGGGATCACTCTCAACCACTTATCAGGCTTGTTGGCGTCGACTATATGAGATCAAAATCAATTTGAGGATAATGCTTTACTATCTTACTCGACCTGGCGATGCTGCATTTATATATATAAATAATTCCTGCGACATGCCTTCGCATCTTATAATAAACTTATCAAATTATTAGAAATTCATAGCTAAATAATCAATCAACCATTAAAAAAATATTTCTGCAACATGTTAGTAGCATGTTTATCCAAATTAAGGGGTTCTCATAATTAAATAATATCCATAATTAATTAATTTTTCAAAATAAATTCAATTTATATGATAAAAATAATCTGGAGGGCATATATGAGATAAAATACAAGTTTAGAGGCTTATCTAGTAATTTCGTAGTCACTTTGTAAACGGTGCATGTCTTCTGGGTTCATTTGTAATTTCTCAGTGACCTGTTTGGACACGGACAGAAAGTTCTGTGGTTGAAATATAATTTTCTGAAACTTTTGGGGTCTGCTTGCACACGGGGTCTTCCTGCACACAAATAGGAACTTTAGCGGGTCAAACTATAATTTTTTCAAAGTTTCGGGGTCTTCTTGCATGCGGTATCCAACTCGTGGGGTCAAAATATAATTTTCTGAAAGTTTAGGGCCGCGCCCATAATTCTACGGAAGCTCCGAAACGCTGCCGTTTTCACTCATGCTAAAACGTCGCCGTTTTTGTCAAAACGCATCCTACTCTTGTGTTCCTTTCATCACCTTCGCCCGTTTATCTGCTGATCAGGTTTCAGCGACCCGACCCGTCTCTGGACGGTACCCAACGATTTCGGCCACTAAAATTAACAAACAGTATATCATTTTCTTTCTCTCGCCGGGTCTGTCCTTCTGGTGGCCTCAGATTCGCCTTCCAATCACCAGACGATTTTATTTTTGTATTTGGATCCACGGACGACCTTTTAGGCTTGTGGCCAACCCGATTGCATCTTTACCCTCTAGCTGCCGAACGCTGCACTTTTTGTCTCTAATCTGATCTCCGGACCTGAGGGAGTGACCGGCGATCCTCAGTTGACGATGATGATGCTGAATGGCGAGGGTGAAGTTGGGTTGCTCTTCGGGTTTTCTCCTCTCTTTTCCCGATTTTTGATTTATTTTTAATAGAAAATTCAATTTGAATTTTAAACTTCTGTTTTCTCTCCATCGTTTCTATCTTTTTCCTTTGTTCTCTCTACCTCGATTTTAGGATATCCAGTAGCAGCTCCAAATCCGAAGTAGGACTCTTTATTTAAATACTGTTTCAGATTTATATTCTTGCTTACAATGGTTTAAAGTTTTGTTGGACATGATCCGAGGATGCAAGGAGAATGACTAGCCTATTAAAGGTGTGCTTCATGCTCACCACACCAATGATGTTTCAAGGCCAAATTTTCCTGAATCCTATGAACCTACGGACAACATAAAAAGAAGATTGGGGGTTACCCGTAGGCAACCACTCTGATGCTTAAGTTAGTAATTGAAGAAGAGAGATTATAATAATCAAATAGAGAAGAGATTCTATAGAATACCTTTAATTGGGAGACCCCTGAGGGCATTTATAGGAGATAATTACTGACCTTATCCTTGTAGAATACCTTGCGAGTCACACTTCTTATCATAGTAGGATATTGTAAATAATTCAGAGTCCATCTAGGTGAAGAATTTATTATACCACGTCATCAATGCCAAACCAATATTATTACAATATTGATGGCCAAATCAGTTCTAGCATCATCAATAAATCAAAGCTCATAAAACTATGCAACTGTGTATAAGAATATTAATAAACCTTTTACACAAATGACAAAGAAGTCAGCGTAGTAAAAAATTCCTTTTGCAACCAAAACCCAAAACAATTTCTACTACCAGTTTGGTTGTCGTGCCAACCAATATTTATGTTATTTTGTTTTTAATAAAACAGAACAGTGCAAATATATGAATTGCAAGAACCATTTTACCGCAAGTTATCGGCAATGAACATCTAAGTGGAACAGGGCCCTAGATTAAGCTGTGCAAGCAGATCACTTGCACAGGGCCCCTAAATTTGAAAAAAAAATAATTATAAGTACATCCACTAAGGATTAAACTCAAGACATTTAGCTTGAATTAGCAAGTATATTCCACTAAATCACTCTTAAAATACATATTTTATATTCGTTCTAATAATACATATCCTAATCTTCCTAGAGACCAAAGTCCAATTTTAATACTACGCACAAGGCCTCTCAAATATATTAGACGGCTCTAAAGTGGAAAGATATGATGTTCATTCAATTGAGAAAATCAAAACAAATATCCAAATCTCAAAATAATAAAAATCACATTAATACTGTTAGGGCTGCAAACAAGCCAAGTCAATCTGAACATTAGCCTGCTCCAGCTCGGCTCGTTAATTAAACGAGCTTAGATTTTCAGCTCGCGTTCGGCTCGTTTATTATTGAGCCAAGCTTTAATTGAGCAAACACCGAGTAGCTCGTGAGCAGCTTGCCTCGTTACACATATTTTTTCAAGCCGAGAAGAATACCAACCTACTCGCGCTCAGCTTGTTTATTATCAATCCGAATTCAAGCCGAGCTTTTATCAAGCGAACACCAAGTGGCCTGCAAGTATCTCATCTTGTTACACATATTTTTTCGAGCCATGCCGAATACTAGATTGCTCGCGCTTGGCTTGTTTATTAAACGAGCGAGCTCAAGCTCGACTCATTAATTAAATAAGTCTAGATTTTTAGCTCGTACTAGGCTCGTTTATTATCAATTCGAGTTCGAGCAGATAAGATAGATGGGAATGATGCTCCGATTAATTGCAATAAATAGATCCAAAAGAATAGTAAAACCATCGTGCTAGCAGAATGTGATTGTGCTTCCATCAATTCCAAATAATAGATCATGAGACTTTATTAAGGAAAATAGGTAGAACCATTGTGCTGATTATGGGTTGTAAAATAAGACTAATAATTAAAATAGAATTAGAGAGTGAAAAGCAAAAGAGAAGATATAGAGGAGAATAAAAGGTAAAATAATTAATGTAAATGTGTTATACTACTTCCGTTTTCATGATATATTTACATTTTCGTTTTTGGGTGTTTTTTTGAGTTGTTTACATTTTCATTTATAGTAAGTTTTGTAATTGTTTGTAATTATTTTTTATTGGTATTGGTGAAAAATAAAGTTTTTTAAATGTTAGTAATTATTTATTATTATTTCTGTATTGGTATTGGTGAAAAGTGAGTTTGTATTGGTATTGGTGAAATAGTGAATGTAAAGATGTGAGAAAAATGGAGGTAGTACTTCTCTATTTATATACACAATAACGCTCCAAATATTTAGAGAATAAGACATTCACTTATTTTATTTCATAAATGAATTAATAATAAAAATGTTTTGGTTCTTTTAATATTGCAAAAAAGACGCAGCATAAGCCTTGTTTTTTTAAGAAGGCATAAGAAAATATAGGTATAAGATTGGATTAAATATGCAAAAAAGTAATGAGAAGGGTTCGTTTTATTCCCTTAAAATAATACTACCTCCGTTTTTTTCATTTCTTTACATTTTAAACAGCATGCTTAGGTTGAACTTTGGTGTTGATAATTTGATGGGTTGAATTAGGTGGATTAAAATATTATTTATATATAACTAAACTACAATAGTCATACTTTATAACTAACCTAAACATACTTTAATCTACCTAATCTAACCCATCAAACTATCAACATCAAAATTCAATCTAAGCATGCTGTTTGAAATGTAAAGAAATGAAAAAATCAGAGGTAGTAATAATAATTATAGTACTATATTTTATCTTATTTTTTAAAAGAAAAAATTGGAGAATTGAGGGGAGGGGATGCTGTCGTGTCCAGGAATCAAGCACTTAGCACCTTTCTCCTGTTTAATTTATTATTCCATCAATCCATTGACAAATGCAACACGTGGTCTTCGCTTACATGTCTGAGCCCCTCTATATATAGTCTCCCTCTTTTGCCTCAGACTCAGACCACTCCCACTCCTGCTCTCAATCGAAAGCTACTTCTTCTTCTTTCAACCAGTTCAAATTTAAAGATAAAAAACGACATCGTTTTCATCAAATTCAAGCTTCTTAATCATATATTTCTACAATATTATACTCAATTATGGCTTCTTTGGCTTCTTCTACTGCCTCCATTTGTATGCCTACTAGCAGAAAACATAATAACATCATCACTTCCTCTCTTCAAACTCCTTCCCTTGTTCACTTCCCTAAACAATCTTCAATTTCTACTAATTACCCACCTTCTCCTTCTATTTCCGCTCCTACTGTACCAAACCCAGTAAAGAAATCCCCTTCTTCTTCTAATAATGATAAATCCTGGAATCTTTTACGGAAAGCTGCTTCCATGGTGTTAGATAAAGTGGAAGATGCTTTACTTTCACACGAACTTAAACACCCACTTCCCAAAACTGCCGATCCTAACATTCAAATTTCGGGTAATTTCGCTCCCGTCCCGGAACATTCCGTTGTACATGATTTACCGGTCACCGGGAAAATCCCCGACACCATTCGGGGTGTTTATGTTCGAAACGGCGCAAACCCACTTCACGAACCAGTGTCTGGTCATCACTTATTCGACGGTGATGGGATGGTTCATGCTGTCCAGTTCGAGGAGGAAGGTTCGGTTAGCTATGCTTGCCGGTTCACGGAGACAAACCGGCTGGTTCACGAACGAAAATTGGGTCGTCCTGTTTTCCCAAAAGCCATAGGTGAGCTTCACGGGCATTCTGGGATAGCTAGGCTATTGCTTTTTTATGCACGTGGGGTTTTTGGTATTGTTGATCCGAGCCAAGGACTCGGTGTGGCTAACGCCGGTTTAGTTTATTTTAACGGTCGTCTTTTAGCTATGTCCGAAGATGATTTGCCTTACCATGTTAAGGTTCTTCCTTCTGGTGACCTTAAAACAGTTGGTCGGTACAATTTCAATGGGCAATTAAAAAGTACAATGATTGCTCATCCAAAAGTTGACCCAATTTCCGGCGAACTGTTTGCTCTTAGTTATGATGTTGTACAAAAACCGTATTTGAAGTATTTCAGATTTCACCCAGATGGTAAAAAGTCTAAAGATGTTGAAATTTCACTCGATGACCCAACAATGATTCATGATTTTGCTATTACAGAAAACTTCGTAATCATTCCCGATCAACAGGTGGTTTTCAAGTTACCGGAAATGATCCGCGGTGGGTCTCCGGTGATATATGATAAAAACAAAGTTTCGAGATTTGGTGTGTTAGAAAAGAACGCGAGTGACGCTTCAAAGATTAGGTGGGTAGAAGCACCAGATTGCTTCTGTTTCCATCTTTGGAACGCATGGGAAGAAACAGAGACTGATGAAATTGTGGTAATTGGGTCTTGTATGACTCCTCCCGATTCAATTTTTAATGAATGTGATGAGAGTTTAAAGAGTGTTCTATCTGAAATAAGGCTAAATTTGAAAACCGGAAAGTCCACTCGCAGGCCAATCATTTCCGACCAACAACAGCAAGTAAATTTAGAAGCAGGAATGGTGAACCGGAATCTTCTAGGAAGAAAAACCCAGTTCGCATATCTAGCTCTAGCAGAGCCATGGCCAAAAGTGTCTGGATTTGCCAAAGTTGATCTCTCAACTGGAGAAATACAAAAGTACATCTATGGAGAAAACAAGTATGGAGGGGAGCCTCTGTTTTTGCCTAATTCTAATTCAGGAAAAGAAGGTGATGGGTATATTTTATCATTCGTGCATGATGAGAAAGAGTGGAAATCAGAGCTGCAAATTGTAAATGCCATGAATTTGCAGGTAGAAGCAATAGTGAAGCTTCCTTCTCGAGTTCCTTATGGTTTCCATGGCACTTTTATTGCTGAAAAAGATTTGGAGAAGCAAGCTTAGCCTAGCTAAATCTTAAGTTATAGTGAAGCTTCCTTCTCGAGTTCCTTATGGTTTCCATGGCACTTTTATTGCTGAAAAGGATTTGGAGAAGCAAGCTTAGCCTATAAGTTATAGTTTGGTTGGAGGAGATTTACCAGAGGGATTAGTTGCAGATATGTCCCCGGAGCTCCTCCTCTGTCATTATTTTTGAGTTCAATCAATGTCTTTAGAGTGAGAGGTCATTAAGGAGCAGCTTGTAGCTTTTGGGTATAGCTTAGATTGAAGCTCAGTTGCTCCATGCGTATTCTTTCACTTCATTGATGTCTCTGTTCATAGTTTTCTTTCTACTGATTTAAGATATGTAAATATTGTGATTTATGCAAATGGTATAATACATATATTTGTTTTGTTTTCAACCCTCAATTTTTGCTCTTGTTCTAAACTTTTTATTGGTTAAATTCTTTTTTTTTTCACAATTAACAACGAGTTTTCAGAATTATAACCTAACTAAATCCCAGTTTGCACCAGAATGCTCAGAAAAGTGCTATTCAAGAAAAATTTGCGCTACCGAAAATTTGAATTCACAACTTATCTCGTATAATTCACCTGATGCTAGTTAAACTCTTTAACTTGTTTAGTGAATACTCATTTTTTACAAATTGTATTAAGGAGGGAAGAAAAGAAATAGAAGCGTTTAGTTTGGTGAAATAGTTGGTAGATTTTTTGTAAAGGTAATGGCGGCAGGTGGACTATTGAAGTTTGAGAATGGAGCAATCGGAAAATAGAGTGTGTCAAATGGGTATTGGTGGAATTGTCCACATAGGCTACTACAAAGGGAAAGATGATGGAACCAAACAAAATCATGATACACTAACAATAGGTTGCACCAATCCAAGTCCCCGTTTTTAAATTTGGCAATGTCAAATACGTTATTTGAAAAGAAAAAAGTCAAATATGTTATTATGAAGGGAGTTTCCTCTTTTTGCACTTTGGTAATATAATAGATTTTTTTTTTTCGAAAGAGGTAATATAATAGAAAGATTCTGCAATGCAAAGGAATGTTTTGGAGACACATATAAACCATAGTTTTTGCATCAATGAATAGTGACATAAATTATTGAAGTTGAACTTCCAATAATAATTTTGCCTTTATCTTCATTGGATAGCAGATGAGATATTTTAAACCAACTTTGGTGATATTTTAATATTATATCAAAATATCCTAATAAAATAAAAGTGTTAGAGAGTTAAAGAGCACAAATTAGTTTCACAATACTGTTTTTTAAGATGAAATTGGAATATTTTAAGAGAAGCATGAAAGTGGGAATAAGGATTGGTTGAGTACGTATGAGGTGGCCAATGGGGAAATGCCCATGAAGCTCAATTATTGAGGAAAGGGAAGGATTTTATATGCAGAATGGGGTTCAGTTTTGTGGGTTGTAGGGTAAGTATCTTTTCTAATTTCTACTATGTTGAATGAATGCTCATTGCAAAAATTTTCCAGCTTTGGGATTTTGCCATTCTGTCCCCCTTACTTCTACTTGCACAGTCATGTCTGTTTTTGGTCTTCTACCAATTTAATGATCTCATGTGTATATTTAATCAGAACTGCCTATCAGGTGTCTGAATTGCCCATCCCAATTCACCCATTATGCTTATAAATGATGCCTTTCTTCATCCTTTTCACCCTACCAAAACCAAACAAGCCTAATGGTGGCCACGAACCAAGCTGGGCTTTAGACGAACCAGTTAACCGGTGATTCACGTTTTTTGAGTGATTAACCTGCAATTTTCTCATGATTCCAACCAAAAATGGTTACAGTTGAAAAAATTATTAAACCTGAACCGAACCAAGAGGTGAAAGGTTTCGGGCTAGACTTCTACGGTTCAGACTGGAGACGAGCCGGATTTGGTTAATAACAGGCCTTTAACTGGTTGTTCAGGGCAAATCGTGCCATATCCACCTCTAAACAAGCCCACTTAAAAAAGCATAATTAGTTTAATTATTTACCATACATTAATATGCACCTACAATGATTATTAGTATCTTTATTTTGTTAATTTGTTTTAAAGCATCTCCTTTTTATGCATCAATTACGTTCTTTGGCTTGTTCTGAAACTGTTTTAGAAATGGTTAGCGGTTTAAGTAGGAGTTGTTAATTATCTATTGAATCATTTTCAGTTTTTTAATAAATAAAAATTGATACACATATTTAACAAAACAATATATAATGCACTGTCACACACACACTAAATTACAAACTTAATACTAATTTAAGGAAAAAAAAACAGAAATCTATCTATCTTTCTATCTATAAACTATATAAAAGCTAAGGATGGATGATGACATGGCACAATTCTAGAAACTGAAAGTCTACATGTCATTTTTCTTTTTTTTTTAATGCACAAACCTTCACATTCCTTTTTTATTTTTCTAACTAGTTTTTTATTTTTTTATCACGTCCACGTAGATAACCATTTTTAATACTTGTTATTTTTAATTTTATTTTTATTAAATTTATATTATTATAATTTCTAACTTTATGTATATTTGTATTTATTTAATGCATTTATTTTAATTGTTCTTTGATGAATAAGATATTTGAAAGGAACATTAAATTCATGAAAATATTTAAATTATATGAAAATTTTGTAATACATTCTAAATATTTATAATAAAACTACTAAATATTTATGATTATTTAAAAATTATTAAATATTCTTGTAGTTACTCTCATAAGATATTTCAAAATAAACAAAATACTTTAAAATAATTACAAAATTTTTATACTACCTCCGTTTTCAAAAGATTGAGACTTATATTTGAAGGGTGGTTTTTAAAAAATAGAGATTTTAGTATTTTTGTGTGTATTTAGACAATTTTGCCCTTTGTCTTTTAGTGGGGGAGATTTGGATTTTAGTGAAGAGAGGGAATAAAATAATGTTAGATTTTTTGTGCTGTCATGTTTGTGTGAGATGTGAGAGAGGAGACATGATGGTCTGACTGACATGCGGCATGCACTGTCATATGAGAGAGGAAGAGAGAGAAAAACACGTGAGGTGTAGACTGAAATGTTCGGTTACAGTTTTGGCTAATATGGGTGCATATTTTTCATCTAAAGCGACCAAAAGTTGAGAAATCTATGACATTCATTGAAGAATGGTGCAAAATGTAAAAAATATGCACCCAAAATTGATTGAAAACGTTGCAGACGGGCTAAATTTGAACAAAAAACCAAGAAAAAATGGAGAAATAATTATGAACGAAAATGGTGTAAAAAAAAAAGAGTTGCTACTGTTCGTAAAAAATTTGGAACTTAAAATTTCATTTCCCTCAAACTCTGGGCATTCAAAAATTCCACTTAATAAACACATAACAATAACTACTCTAATCCACAAAAGAGTAATAACTCCCCACTTATTATCTAGGTTTTAATCAGCCCCCAACTGTCCACTTCCCCAAACTTCTCTAAAAACCCAAATTAATGGCACCAAGATACAAAAGTCAGGGTAAGAAACCGCAGAGACCCGTGGAAATGGCCACTGAACCGCAGCCAACACCCCCAATTCTGACGGAGCAGCGGTCTACTCGCTCCGGTGGTCTAAAGCAGAGTGCAAAAGGAACGAGGAGGGCGGAGAAGGAGAGGGAGAGATTAGCGAAAAAACATGTTGCACCTTCTTCCTCGTCCCCTGTGCGAAAAAGGAAGGCCGCCTCTGAAGAGCCCGCTCCTCAGAAGAAGAAGATGAAGAAGAAAAATGATGCCCCTACAGAACCCAGTTCAGAGGAGGAAGAAATTGAAGAAATTGAACGGAATGAGGAAGAAGAATACGATTGGGACAGGTACGAGTTTTTGGACAATTTGCGTGTTGAGTTTTTTAATCAGGTAGTCATTAGGGAGCAATTTTTGGTAGAAAAAAAGGTTGATTTTCAATCTCTTCTTGAGGTGGGAATGGATTTGTCTGCATTTTTTGATGATAAAATACAGAGTTTTCTTTCTATGGATGACCCATATTATCCTAGGTTAGTAACGTTATTTTATGCAAACTTATCTGTGGAGAGTCATAAGTTAGGGAAGATGGAGGATGTGGTTGCTGTTAATTCATTTGTAAAAGGGACAGATATTAGATTGAATGTGAAAAAAATTGCAGAGTTGATTGGATTAGATGCTCAGGGGTATGATAAATTCATTAAAGATGCAGCCATTCCCTCTGAGATTGATTTGCAACAGTTTGCACATGAACATTTAGCTCAAGTTGGGTCTGAGGGTAAGCTGATAGGGACTAGACTGAAAGCTTTGCCT
>CATIWJ010062264.1:0-23256 GCA_949640765.1 Croton laevigatus | reverse complement strand
TTACAGTTATAATTTTAAAAAATAATTCCCTTTTTATATCTCAATTTGAGACTTCCGTAGAAGATTTTATAAAGGATGTGACATTTTATCATTATCATCACTCTCAATGCAACTTTTGACGTTATTACTACTAAATTTTTTTTATAATTTTAATATTCATTTATTTTTCAGTTGTATTAAATTAAAATATAAAAAATAAAATAGAATCCCCAATTTTCATAAAAAAACTACTACATATGTTTTCATAAATTCTTTACATTTTTTTTTATTTTTTTTATATTATTTATATTTTTATTTAAAGTAAGTTTTATAATTATTTATTATTATTTTTTTATTAATATTGATGAAAAAATAAATTTTGTAAAGAGTTAAGTATTGTTTATTATTATTATTTGTGTATTGATATTAGCAAAATAAAAAAGTCTCTCAATAGGATAGCTGCATATAGTAGGTCTCGAATCAGAGACTTCCTTAAGCAAATCCAAATCGATTACTACTTTGACCAATAAATATTTCATTTATTTTAACTTACCATTTTATTTATTTTTCAGGAATAATTTGACAATATATTAATGAATAATAATTATCAAGAATTTTATAAAATTTTCTTATATATTAGAGAAATAAGAAAAATAAATAAAAAAATTTATATATTTTATTGAATATGATCTTGGTTACATAAAAGACTTAGATAAAATTTAAAATTTTCTACAATTGTACTTTTTAAAAAATGACTACATTTAAAAAACTCACAGAAAAAATGAAAAAAAATCAAATCCTAATGAAAGCATATACCACACTGTTTGGTCCCGTTAATAAAAAGGAATCATTTAGATGGAAAATATATTTTTCATGCAAAAAAAATCAATAATCAGAAAAATTAAAATCGAGAAGTGATTCAAATAATCAAATATAAATATGAACATGGTGTGAAGAAAAAAGATGAGAGGAGAGTTGTGTTCTATTTATTGAAAGTTGATTTTTCTTTTTGAAAATATTTACCATCAAAATCCTAATACTATGCACCAAATCTTTCTAAAAGATAATACATACGGCTGGACTACAATAATTGTATTATTATGCACTTACAAAAAAAGAAAAATACATAAATAGGAAACAAACAAAAATGTATTGAATTTATTTATTCCACCGTCTTAAAAAAAAAAAATAAAGAATATGTCTTTTTCTTTTATTTTTCCCGCGCTTTAAATCCAACTCTTTCTTTTTTTTTTTTTCTCATTTTTTTTAATTTCCATTTCTCTTCTTTAGCGCCCACCTCCATCTCCGGCTCCAATCTGTTTAGTCAAAGTTTCTGTCTGCTTTTTTTTTTCGTGAACGCATAACAGTCACTTTCTACACTAAAATCTCTTTCTGTCTTAAAAACAAAAAATCACTAGATTTCCCTTCTTTATGACCAAAACCAAACCCACCATCTAAAAATCCCTCCAATGGAGACCATCAAATGTAAATCCATCCCTGGAAACAAAAGTAAAATAGCCAGAAAATTTCAGAAAGTTATAAACCTCAAAACTGCAACAAGAATCGCATCCAACAATGGAATTGGAATTTGTATGCTCACACCTCAAAACAAGCTTGATCAAGATGATCCAACTTCTTTATGCAAAACCCATAATCATAATTCCTCTAAAGATGATGCTAAATCCAAACGCAAAGCAGTTCTCGACGCATTAGTAGCAAAAATATTTGCAGGTATCACTACCATTAAAGCAGCTTATGCAGAGCTGCAAATGGCTCAAAATCCTTACAGTAGTGATGCTATACAAGCAGCAGATCAGTCGGTTGTAGAAGAGCTTAAACTTCTTTCAGAACTTAAAAGAAGTTTCTTTAAGAATGATCTTGATCATCTTTCTCCTCAAGTTACTATAATGCTTGCAGAGATTCAAGAACAGCAAAGCTTAATGAAGACTTATGAGATAACTCTCAAAAAAATGGAAGGGGAATCTAGTGATAAAGGTTCAGACATTGATTTGCTAAAGAAACAACTTGCAGAATCTATTGCTTATAATAAGTCTTTGGAGAAAAGATTAAATGCAAGTGGGCCTTTATCAATGTTTGATAATCTTAATTTCTCTGTTTTAAGTACTTCTCATTTTGTTCAGTTTTTGCACTCTGTTCTAAGAAGTGTAAGAAGTTTTGTGAAGCTTATGGTTCGAGAAATGGAAGCAGCTCATTGGGATATTGAAGCAGCTTCAAAAGCAATTCAACCTGATTCAACTTTTGCTAAACCAACTCATCGTTGCTTTGTTTTTGAATCTTTTGTCACTAAAACTATGTTTGAAGGTTTTAATCACTCAAATTTTATGTTACCAAATGAATCTCCCCTGCAAATGGAGAAAAATCGGGAATTTTACTTTCACAAGTTCAAAAAGCTAAAATCTTTGAACCCGAAACAGTACTTGACCCAAAATCCGACTGCCTCTTTTGCGAGATTTGCGAGGGCTAAGTATCTGCAACTTGTTCATGCTAAAATGGAATGTTCTCTGTTCGGGAACTTGAACCAGAGGAAGCTAGTGAATTCCGGCGGATTTCCAGATTCTGCTTTCTGTACGGCTTTTCTTGAAATGGCTAGGCGAGCTTGGTGTTTGAATCTTTTAGCCTTCTCATTTGGTGAAGATGTTAGCATTTTTCAGGTGAGCAAGAATTCAAGATTTTCTGAGGTTTATATGGAGAGTGTAACGCATGACTCTTTACTAGAAAGTGAAGGCGTAGACGCTGATCTCCGAGTGGATTTCACGGTGGTTCCCGGTTTCAAGATTGGCGAAACCGTCGTTCAGAGTCAAGTTTACTTGTCACCGGCGGTTCATTCCCGGTGAGATTTTCATTTATTTTTTCCTCTTTTTTGTATAAAATAATTTTGTAATATAGAATAACAGTAGATGAGAATGAAGTGATATTCACGCGCTTTATAAGAGTCAGCTAAGTTGACTACTGTTTTCAAGTGTCGGATTGTTACTTGAAAATTGCAGTTAGCGATGAATGGACGGAGCGTGTGGTGGCGCGTGAGTGAACGCATGTAACATGGGGCACTGGCATCTGGACCTCCACGTGAAAGTGGGCTGAGGTGTTCAGGCTGTGAGGGCAGAGGGCGGTGTCTTTGTGTTATGACACAGAAAAAGAAACCGTGTGGACGGAAAATTTTAATGTTAAAATATGGTCGAAATTTCCTATTTTTGTTTTATTTACAGGTCCAAAGCTGTTAAAGTAAGGTCAATAATATTGCAAGCATAATAACAATGATGGCGTTTATTAAAAAGGGAAATTATTTTATTTTAGTTAATAATTGGATTTAGTTAAGTAATTTCTACTCTTGCTAGGTATCATTAGTTGTTTTTGCTAATGGTGTTAGATATACTTTATGAAATACTACTAAAATTACATTTTTTTTTAAAATACTAGTATAATGGTAGTAAAAAACTATAATAATAGAAATTTATTTATTTATTTATTTGCAGAACGAAATTTTTTATTTTGCATTTGTCACTAAATTATATATTAATAAAAATATATTTAATCAAAATAGTGCTAATTATTATTTGTTAGAATGAACATAGGATGTATCCAAAAAAAAAAAGAATGAACATAGGATTATAATTTGATTGGCTCATAGGCATATCTTAGTGGGACCGCATAAGACAAGTGATGGATTCAAACTTTAATAGTGCAAATTCTACTCGGTTAGCGTTTTTCTGAGTAGGTTGTTGCAAATAAGGATGTAATTAGAGCATTTAAAAAAGAATATGGGATCATTATTATTGCTGGAATTTAAAATTTGAGAATAACATAGAAAAAAGGGGATAAATGAAGAACATATATATATATATATATATGCAAGTGTGGGAAAGCTGTCTTGATTGTCGTATATTTTGTAATTTGGGTTACCGTTGTGAAGAACGAGGCAAAAATGGTAGCGTCTAGTAAATATCAAGAATAGTTTTTACATAGTGAAACCATACAAATAGGTCCAAAATGATAGAAAAACAAATCATTTACATTACAGCCATGAAAATGACATATCTAAAATACGGTTTCAAGAAGAGGTTCACGAGTATGCTTTTAACTTGTAGCCTTCCATGTGGGTTCGTAATTTCTATCCTTCAAAATCCGACCAAATTAACATTAACAAACGGTCCTAAGCCTTTTGTTTGTTGTATACAGATATGGTATTAGAGAGGACAATATTTAAGTTACGAGTATCTGAAAGAAGGAAAAAAAAGTCACATGGGAGCAAAGATTGTTACAATAAATGACAATGTTGTTGATGTGGCAGTTTATTCAAGGAAAAAAATAAATGAAAATGAGGAAGAGAAATAAATATGGGTAGGTACTTAAACGTTGAAGCTGGTTGGTTTGGCATTTGCAATTGCAATTTAAGTGTATGACAGATTGGCTCTCTGTTTTGTCTGGCTTGTTTCAAGGGACCCATCTCTTCTTTTTAATTTAATTTCTTCTGCAAAGCCTCTTAATGTAGGCAAACAATATTTCCGCCGCCGGTGCCATTGTTGTTGCTCTCCGACGTCAAATCATATATATACTCCATATATATATATATATATTTTTATATATAATATAGAAAATTTTATGAAAAGGAATTTTCATTTGAATAATTTGTTAAGAAAGAAAGATTACTGAAACTGAGGGTTTATTTGATAAACAATTACAGTTAAATTAACTCTTTAATTTATGACAGAATTATGTTTTCTCTATATTAAATTAAATGATTTAAAGTTGGGAAAGTTTTTTTCTTTCCGTTTCCGACAGAAACCCAGGGTTTGTGATCTAGGAGAGGTAATTAATGGCAAAACAAAAGCTAAAGACGATCTTTGGAAATTTAATGTTGAAGGAAGTGCTCGACTCCAACGTGCTATCATCTTCGAACAAGGCGTTAGAAAATTTTGCCTGCAAAGTTTATATTTCTCGGTCTGGATGTTCGGACACTGGCGCTCGTAGAGGCGTTGGAGCTGGTGCGAAGGTTGGCAACGACAACGCCGAGTGCTAAAAGTTGGATCGGGCCTAACTTTCTCATTTTAATTAAATATTTATGGGAAATCTAGTGAAACGCAACGACAATGCTAAAGGTTGGATCGGACCTAACTTGTGCAACTGGATTGACACTTACTTGAATTTAGGCTTATATCGATACACCAGATTATTACTAATAATAACTTGGTTAGTCCACAAGTCTTGAAATTCTGATGTTATTTGCCGTGGACTTCTATTGTTGAGAAGACTTGAATTTAATCCTTTTATGTATTAAGTCTCTTTCGATTTCCCCTTTAGACCAAAGTACCTTGTCACTCCGTTTTGGAGTGGAGGTTTCAGACTCAAAATCCACAATAACTGGTGGCTGTTGCTTCTGTGGGGAAGCGAGAACGAAATAAAAATGAAGAAAAAGAAGTTGAAATCAATTTGCAAACAACTTAACTTCTGGAGTAAATATAAATTTTTCTTGTCTGGACACTGTCTACAGACTAGAACTCTATAAAAAGAAGTTTTACCAAAAACTATTCGCCCAGATCGGCAACGTTTTCACTTTCCACTCTACAAACTATCCATTCGATAGGTGTTGCGGTATCAATAATCAGATGTTAATAAGTGATAAAATCATGTCTCATTCAACTCTTAAAACTGATTTTAGTTTTCCCATTTCTAGTTTCCTTGCTCCAACTTGTATGGGACAAGGCTTGTTGTTGTTGTATTTCTTATTACAGCAACTTTCATTTCAAACATTTAGAAATGTCAAAATTTATTTCATCTAGTCTGGTTTACTATAATCTGGCATTGTGATTAATTTTCCACACAAGGTTTTAGTTTACTTTCCCAAATTCTTAATTGAGGAAATTAGATGATATAGTAGTATTATAATCTCCAATAACCTAAGTTATCCCAGTCTCGTCTCGTCTCTTAATATTTGGCCTCTTTACATTGTATCTATCCATTCCATATTCTATATCCTTAACATATATTAAAACTGGGGATGAGAACAAGCATTTCTAAAAAGAATAGAATTAGAATATGAATTTAACTTAAAGATGACTGAGGCTTTCAGAATTGCAGTTCGGAGGAAAAATAACTTGAACTTAATTCTTGTTATGTTCATAATTTCAAGAAACTGATGTCCAATAATGGTAATCTAAATTTTTAAATGTATTGGGAGCTGACACTACCATCAATTGTTATGAGATTTCCTGCAATAATACAGCATAACAGTTGAAATTAGAGAATATGAGCAGAGAAATAATTTATCTATAAAAATATATAATTTCTAAGGAATTTATGTTGACATATCACTTAAAAAATCATGTTCTGCTTCCTATGCGAATCGAACCGAAGCATGGAGACTTGGTAAGGAGATCACCTACCACTAGAATACCTTCTTGTTCGCAATGGGATTTGAACCCACGACCTCAGGGTCATTAGGCACTACGCTCAGCCACTATCCCTTCTTTTTTCTCCTTTTGACTTCTTGATTAAGTTGTCTTTTGATATTCACTTATTTAATTAAATTATTACTTCACATTCAATTATTTATTAATTACAACAGTTTCATATTTCATATTTATATATGAATTTTTGTTTGTTCTCCGATATATTAGACCTATTTTATTTCTAAGTTTTCTTGATTGAAAATGGAAGTTTTCTCCTTAATTTTTCTTTTAAATTTATTACTCTCTCTCAAGATCTTGGTTGTTGGATTAGGATTTTTAACGTGAATAAAATCCTTGGTTGCATAAGATGGGTATACATCCATTAATTTCAAGTTCTTATAAATCAATTTAAGGTTCATATACTATAATTAGAAATTCTTCAAACTATTATACTTGATTTGGTTTTAAATTCATAGTTTTTGCATTTTTATATATAGTTTTTGGCTATTCAACCATTGTCTAATGCTTATTTAGCATTAGATAACATCATTTTTCTTATAGATTTAGTTTGATTTTTGAACAATGCATTTATAATATTTAACTAAAGTTGATATATCCTTTTGTGAATAGCCTCATATTGTATAATTATTGTGCAAAATTGAAGATGAGATGTTGTGATTTTCACAAGAACACTATTACTTCTACCATGAGACTAATTGATTAAAAATAGAGTAACTCTTGCAGACAAAAGAAAGAAAGAAAGCACAGTTTCAACTAATATATAGACATTTTAACGGGGAATCATCAAAACAAAATGTTTAACATCAACATGATTAGATGACAAGCTTTTTGTGAGACCGAATCCACCATTTTTTTATACAATTATTTGACGAATCCCAGACAGTCCACTTTCAGTAGGAAAATCAACATGCAAAGTCACATATAAAGTTCAAGAGCATGTAAAACATACGAAATTCAAGTTATTTGCAATAAACCTATTTTAAACATCAAATAATAACAGAAAGTGCAAGAGCACGTAAACCTATTTTGAACCTCTTTCTTCTTCTTCACCGCCACTAACTTCAAATTTCCCAACAAAATAACCTTCTTTTCTCTTTCCTTGTTCATTCATGACTTTATCTGTAAGAGTCTCAAACTGATCTATTTTGCCGGAATCTTTCCCTCTTTCCACCGTTAATGACTCGAAATGAGAAGTCATTTTTGGAACTTGATCTTTTTCCACACGAATCTCTCTCTCCATGGTTATATTCACTCTGCAAGCTTTCTAAGATGCCATTTCTATAATTTCAAGGTTTGTGATTTGTGGAGGTGGAGGTTCTGGTTAAGCAAGAAGCAGCGGTAAATTTTGGAAGAGGAGATGGTGACAGTCAGCATCAGGGGAGAGGAGAGAAACAGAGAAGTAGAGGAGGGGAGAAGTTTGGTTGGTTGATTTGAGAAGGAATAAAGAAGGAAAAGAGAAGATTTGTGATAGGAGGCAAGCGGTAGGATTAGGGCTGGGATTTTAGGGTTTTGTGTGTAGAAAAGTATACATATATATAATAGGTTCGATTTTTCGTTCGATTTTCAGACACCCAAAACCGAACACCAAATTGAACCAATCGATTTCCAAACTTCCAACTCCACAAATGGAACCAAACTACTCGGTTAACTAATTCTTAGTTTGATTTCAGTTCGATATTTGGTTAGGTTGCATTTTGCAGTTTATTATGCTCACCCCTATTCCTAACTACCAAAAACAGCACTGCCATACATTTGACAGCCTTTAAATACAAAAATGATGTTCATTGATTGCCTCTTACTAAAAAATTGAGGCAAAATGCAACAAAATATAGAGGTAAAAAAGTTTTTTCTACAACATTAAGGCTTGAATTAAATTCAAATTTACCTTATTTTAATGTAATTGCCTACGTATCCTCTTGGGGTTTGGAGGAATCAAAGCCCTCATAGTTCTGTTTGCAATTAAAGATCCTCAATTGTTCTTTATGTCTCTGTACAGTTGCATATGTTATGCTTGTAACATCCCATTTATCTTCTAGATAGTATTTACTGGGTTGTCATAGCTAATGGTGTTTTTATAGGAGTTCCAGATTTCGAGGCATAGAGGCGTCAGAGTCAACCTTGGAATCCACGTTAGCATCATCGCTTGAGATAATTTCTATGTTATTTAATAATAATGGATTGGACTAGCTATAAAACAAGTGAGAGGTTACAATACTATGGGCTAGAATGCTTATTGGGCCTTTTAAAGAAAAGTTGATGAAGGAAGAATGAGATAGGAAGATGATTAAAACTTGGGCCAAGCCCATACATTCACTTATAAACTAAACCTAAGAGCCCAAAAGAAAATATTTACATATGCCTTCAAAAATATCTTCTCCCACACATATTAGTCTAGAACCCTCCATATTTCTCCCTTTCTTCCTTCTTGCCGTCACTCTCCTCATTCTTCCCCAACATCTTCTTTTCTTCTACCACACCAATTTCAACTTAACCACCTTCATCCTATCTCCTACCCCAAGAGACCGGCCCCTCGTCTCTACTTAGGGAAGGTCCTTCAAGTTGTTGTACCAAGGAGTTCTAAAGGAAGACTTAAGATCTAAGAGGTAAGAGATAGTATGTAAATAGATGTTAGGATTTTATGTTAGATCTAGTGATATCTTTTATAGTTCCTACTAGAGATGGTCAATTAATAGGTAGATCTTAATAGTGATAAAAGGGGGAAGGTTAGGGTTTAAGTTATTCTTTTAATAGAAATTAAAATTTGTATTTATATATATATAGATTTGGAAGCTAAGGCAAAAGAGAAAGGAAAAGAAGTTGCTTGAGCTTAGGGAAGCTCATTATTCAAGATTTGATGCTTTAACCTAGTTTTTCTTAAAGTTAAATTTGAATTTCTTCATATATTTGAATGTTTGAGTGATATTTGAGATTTGAAATGAGAACTTGTGATTTGTTGTGTTTAAGCTTTGATTCAAGTCCTATAAAATGTAAAAGATGCTTTAGAATGACTTTCAAAGTTTAAGCTTTCGATTTATGAGTTGTGTATGTTGAAAAATGTGATTTTTGTAATCTACAGTCTGTTTTATCAGATAGTCGCGCCCGCGACCTAATCGTCATGCGCACGACAGCTTTCGTCAACAGCGTAGTGTTCGCAATCTTCTGGTCGTGCCCGCGCTGTTGACAATCTTGTTGATGTCTCGCCCGCGACTCCCTGAGCGCGCCCGCGACTCCCTGAGCGCGCCCGCGAACAAAACGTGATTTGAGAGATAAAGTTCCAGTGGAGGTCGGAATGCCCGCGACTCCATTGTCTTGAGCGCGACGACCTCGCTGGGGTTTTGTCACGCCAGCGACCAAGATGTCTTGCGCACGACATCAACAACAGTTTTCAAAATAACTGAATTTTCAATTAAAATGAGTTGTGACTATGTTTCAAATGATGTATTATCTTGAATAAAGGCATGATTGAGAATCGTAATACACGTGAAACGTTTGAGTATGAAATATGAAAAGAATGAAAGCATATGGCACTTGATATTAATCTTGTTTGAATATATGAAATGATGTGAATTTCTTTAAGCTCAAGTGGCTCGCCTTAGAACACTAGTAATAAGAATACGATGCGTCGTAGGATTAAAACCGTGGAAATGATATGATATGAAATCAATATATGTATGAATTGCAAAACTGTATTGGCGATTTAGTCTACAAATGGCTATACGGAATACGTGTTGAATATGGATATGAATGAGAATACAACTTATGATATTGGCGTATTAGTCTACAAATGGCTATACGAGACACATATAACGGCCCCAATTCTTATCGTCGAGTTCTTTTGAGTGCCACTATAGCTAAAACTATGATTTGGATTGGATAATTGATTATAATAAATGTGTTCACTCGATTTCATTACAAATATTTATTGTGTTTCATCTAAGCGTTTTCAAATGTTTTATTACAATTTCGGTTAAAGCATCCACTGAGCAATAGTTTGCTCAGCGAGTTTACCTGTCTAAACTCATAGGTTGAAGTAGTAGCAGAGCCAGTCATCCATCGAAGCCGGTCAATCAGCACAGCAGTCTGCATACTCTTTTGGTATAGTTTTTTTATTATTTTGTAATAGTTAGGCCCGGCATGTACATAAATTATTAGAAATGATATTGGTCATGTAAACATATATTCTTTTGGAACAATGAATTATTTGTATGTATGCAAACCCTATGTAATAGTGGGATCTAACTAAATGTGATGTGGATGTAATATATTATGAATTGAATGCATGTTTAGGTTTACTGACTCGAAAATCAAGAAAGTAGTAACGCTTCTTCTAGACTCATTCGTGGATTTAGAATGGGAGTTACAAGTGTAGCCTTCTTATAGGTCTACTTCGGTAAGCTTATAAGGGGTATTACAATGCTGCTTCTGACACTATGTCTATGACTCTGTACAATTGTAGAGGTTATGTTGCTTGTGAAATTCTACCTAATTTTTTCATTCATATGTACATTTGTAGATGTTATGATTCTTGTAAAATTTTACCCAATTCTAACCACTTTCAAATAGTAAGTGATCATGCCTTGTCGCCAGTCCATGTAATGCTCAAACCTCTTTTTTCGAGAAAACAGTGCCCTTTTTATTGAATCCAAATAAGAATGAAATAAATGTTTAATAGACATGTCACCAAAATAAATATGTCAAGACCAAAAGCATAATTCGTCAAGTTTACTTATGATTGTAGGTCATACAAGTGAACCATATTGTCTTTGGAAGAGCATAACAAAATTGGTTTGGTTTCCGTGTCATAAATCTCGCAAATAGCAATAGCACCCTATAACATTGAAACATGCAACTTAGTTACTTCAGTAACCACAACTAATTACAAACACAATAGTAGACATTAAAGATTAGAAACTAACATATTCCACTTGATGCATATAGACCACTTCTATGTTGCCATCTTTAGCAATGCCCCAAGCTTTTATTGTCTGATCTAAGGAACATGAAAGCATATATTCATTCCAGCAAAGAAAAGACGATATGGCATCGGTATGGCCATTCAGTGTAAAAATACACTCTAGGGTATTGAGGTCCCACACCTAACAGTTGTAAAGAGGGGAATTGCACAAATTAATATAATACAACAACAAGAAGAAGCTTTAGTCCCAAACAAGTTGGGGTCGACTGTATGGATCCTCCAACGGTTAATGTCACCAAACATAATAATAGCAGTCATCACAAGCCTTAGATACTTTACACGACATAGATTTTATGACTGCATTCAAGTCTGTTATGAACCAAATCCGCATCGATATCTAAGATTTGTAAATCTTTAGCTATTAACTCTTTCTAAATAGTCTAAAGTCTTCCTCAACCCCTCTTAAGAACCACCGCATGAGGAGACCTCTGTAAAACATCAAATTAATATAATCAAAGAAAAAAAAAATTCCAACTCCTAAAATCTGTGAATTGAATACAATAAGCATGAAGATACTACAATGAAGTCAATATTGGATTGTCCTCAATCACACAACCAAAGCTACAAAGACACAACAATGACTCAAGAAGAGATGAAATCTTAATCATGCTTTACCCTTATTGTGTTGTCCACAGAACCAAAGTTCAGTCTCCCTCCAGCTCTACCAGTTAAGCATATCACCGCAACAGTGTGGCCTTTCAAATATTTTACTAGTTGAAAAGGCATATGATCGTCAGTAGACACCTTTCACGCCAAAATGGCACCATCCTACAAAGTGCAAATCCAAATTTGAATTTTTCATTTGAGATTTGATATATTTCAACATAAAAAAAGGAGAAAAAGTTGCAATTTTTTTAAAAAATCAAACAGATAAAAACTGTGAAAAGGTGACCACCAACTATATAGGGATTCAATAGCACTAATGCCTTAAATATTCAATTGTGCTTTGGCAAAAGCAAGGTACTAGTTCCACAATTGCATAAATGACAAAATAAGAATAGATTAAAAAGCTTACAAAATAACTGTACTAGTTACCTACATCCCAGCAAAAAGCATATCCCGATGAACTTCCATAGTATAATCTTGCCCAACTGGACCATTGAGGTTGAATTCAGCCCATGCTCCAAGGTTCCATGCCTGCAAGATAACAAATAAACTGTCATGATTGAACTTTAAAAAGGAAGAAGAATTCTATATTTCTATAAGGTACCGAAGATTGAGATGACTAACTTCATAACATTTGGCAAGCCAATAAATATCCATTGGCATTCACAAATTAGATTCCTAATTTTTTCTCTGAGATTACAACAGCAACAACAAGAAGTCTTAGTCTTCAATACCCACATATTATAGCTCAATTGGTTGAGTTTGGGGCAAGAGCCCCAAATTCTTTCCAATTAAATACACTTATAAGAGTATCGAAGAGTAGGGGTGTGCAAAACCGAAATTCGGTTTTCAGTTCAAAACCGGATTCAATTTTTCTGCACAAAAAACCGAACCGAAATTCAGTTTCGAATTCGGTTTTAACCGAATTTTACATGTAAAATTTAAATCCATTTATTAAATTTACGAACTAAAAACCGAACCGAAAATTCGGTTTACGATTTTTAGGAACAAAAAACCGAAAAAAAAATTCAGTTAACCGATTTCTTGGTTTGGTTCGGTAATTGATTCCGGTTCAATTCTGCTCACCCCTATCGAAAAGCATTAATTGTGATTAAGTTCCAAACCAGATTAGTCAATTTCGGTGAACAACGGTAGTTCACAAGAAAATAGTTTTCACTACAACATTTAACTATTGAGGTAATATTAAAACTTTAACCACTTTTACAATAATTATAAATATAAACAGTTATTACAAACAAGTGATTATTTGGTCAATTTCAAAATTGTCAAACAAAATTTTAACCATATTAAATTATTTAGAAACAAAAAAATATAAACAAAATTTTCTTTTCTTCTACTTTAAAGTAGAGCATTTTTTGTGTACAAGTTTAATTCATAAAGGTTTAGCTGAAATTTTTGAGAATTATGTATTTTTATATTTTTACAAGAATCAAACTACTGAAATTGATCAAAACCGAACTGAATGCTGCTTACACCTACCAATAGCTAGTCAAACAAACAATTTTATAAAAAAAATCATAATCTCTTTAATAAGAAGGAGCTAATAATAAATATCAAAAAGAAAACTCCTTCGATTTCAAATTTTAAAGCATTAAATCAATCAAATTTAAAAGTGAAAGCGATAATTAGGTATCCTTTGGTTTGGTAGTTAACAGAGGATATAAATTGAACCTTTTGAAAAGTAGTCTAAGTACTTGGAGAGTTGAAGGCTTACTTGAGCAGTTTAGTACAAGTTCGCACAAGCAGATAGCTAATAGAAATTGTTGATAGCTAGTATAAAATAGCTGGTTGCTGATTGAGGTTAACGTTCATAAAATTATAATATCGGTTGCGATTAAAATGTGAAATTATCAATAATGATATAATTACAATTATATATATAGTTTAATGAATTTTCTAGTTAATCATATTAGTTTTCTATTTTTAATATTATGCATTATATAAATAAAATTTTAATTAAATTATTAAACAGTAATTGTTATTTTTCAAAAAATAAATTACAATTATTAAATATGTATTATTATTACTATTATTTTGTTAAGAAAGGCCTCCGAACAATTCGTTTTCGTAAAACCCCTAATAAGAAGATTCATTGAAAGAAGATTCATTGAAAGGGAGGAGGTGGTAGTCCAGCGGAATGGAGTAGTACGTGGAGGCGTAAAGACCCAAATTCGAGCCCCATCAAATACAATAAAAAAACTCCTCATCCTTTGGGTGCGTGCGTGTGGTGTGTGCGTGCATATATTTTTGTAAAATAAAGAAGATTCATTGAAGAGTTTATAGTATTTTATTATTATTTAGATATTATAATATTTCTTTTTTCAAAGAGAGATAAATTTATATTTTTTGAAATAATAATTACTATTAAAGTGGCAAATTAGGGTTAGTATAACTGTGAATAAGTTTAAATCACCGTATAAAAGCATTTTATAGAGTGCGCGTGTGGCAAATTTGGATTAGTATTAATTATGAATACGTTTAAATCACCCTATAAAAGTTTGACATGAGCTGAGCTGGTTTGAATCGCCATATAAAAGTTTGACAAATGGATTTCATAATATGCGTTAAAATTATCATTTTTAATTCACATGAACTCTTATATATAGCGTTGTATGGGCTAAAATTATGATCGCTAATTTCCAATGCAACACTCTCATTAGTTTACGTGTCATGCATAATAAAAAATGTTAATAATAATAATGAAAAATGCTAATGACAATCTTCCATGTCATGCATATTAAAAAATGTTAATAACAATAATGAAAAATGTTAATAACAATAATGAAAAATATTAGTAGTAATGTGGATGAATATTTATCTCAAAAAAAAATTCTATTTTATTTCTTTTATTTTTTTTATAATTTTAATTATAATTTAATTTAAAATGAATAATAAGCACTTCCTAAAAATAAAAAATAAATTAAAAAATGTTAAATCACACAAATTTTATGTTCAAAATAGACATTAGAGTATTAACAATTTTTATTAGCTTATGTATATTATATATTAAAAACTGTGAAATTGAATGTCCATTTTTTTAAATTTTATCTCCAATATAATATTTTTTATTTTATTTTAAAATTATGATTTAATATGTAAATTAATCATACTTCACCATAAATATAAATATTATCTAAAAAGCTATGTAAAAATAAAAAATAAACTAAATAATATCTAATCTATATCAACTTTACATCCTCTATACATATTTACATTTAAGGACAAATTCCTCAATTTTTCTGATTTAGCAAATGAATTAAAACAATTCACATTACTATTAGAGATACCCTTAACATTGGAGAGCATTTTTTAAAAGAAAAAAAACACTAATGCCCTTATAGAGTGATATGAGTTAAAATTATCGTCTTAATATATTAAGATTCTTAATTGTGACATAAGTATATAGATATGTTGTTAAAAAAATATATATATGCAGATATGTTCTTAATTATTCACGCGAGTGCAACACCACCTACAGATAGATATGGTTTTTTTCAATGCACCACCACCATGTATCAGACGGGAACAGACACTAATTAATTATTTTATATAATCAAAGGAAAAGCGTCTATAACTTACCATTCAATGCAACCCCACATTCGCAAAAAAAAAATTTTCTTCCAAAGATATCAGAAAGTCAAATAATTTTGGGGGCTGGAAGAAAAAAAATTCAACACTTAATAGAAGTAAATTTACTATGGATTTACAGATTCTAGGAACTAGCAAATGAAATAATGGTAGTATCTGAAGAAAAAATCACCCAGAAGTCCAAGAAGGAAAAAAAATGGTACCAGTATAAATATCTTTTGTTTGACAGACTTCAAAACCAGCTGATACCTGCTTTCTGCTACCACCAAAATCTCCAACTTCCCACCATCAGAATTACTTCCAGGCAAGAATATCCCCACTCAGCTAAGCAACCTTTACTATTATTCACATTTATTTTTGGCAATTGTTTTGATCTCAAGTCAGTCTCCAGGCATTCAACCAGTTTCTTGCTTACCACTACTAAACCATCAGAGCTCATAAGAAAATTGGTCTTTCCCAGGTCATCTATTTGCTTTTTAAACTGTTGAATTCACTCTTAATGTTGGACAAAATCCAAGCAAACTCGACATTTCTCTAATGCCCACAATTACTCAACCTTCTAAGCCCATATAATTTCTTTCTTCCAAGTGATTTTCCCCTTCTATCACAGGCATGCACTGTGCTTATATACTTTTCCCTGATTAGCTTGCAGGAGCTCCAATTTCACAAAAGCTTGAAAGAAAGATTTCAAGGGGAGCTTGGAGGTGAAGGTGTAGGCGAAAGTGATGGTGAAAGCGGTGGTGAATCGGAAGCTTCTGCAAGGGCTTCGAGCATCGTTATGACCTCAGTTGTGTCATCCAGATAGTATTTTGCTTTGCTTGGTTTTTGTCCAACGGTACATGCGAAAACAGATGTGCTTGAAGACAGGACGCCGTTAGACATTGCGTTGCCAATGATCTCAAACATTTCCTCATCTGATCTGTCATCACCTATGCATAATACAAAATCAGCAGGGCTTCCCTTATCAGCCATTGAAGTAAAGATCTTTTCTGCAACAAAACCTTTACTGATTCCCTGTTGGAAGAAAATGGCAGACGAAAACCAGGTTAATAGACTTCACAATAGGGATACACAACAGATTTTACCAAGCAATGAAAGATGCTTGCAATTACCATAAAAAAACATGTATTAAACACAATCCTATACAATGGCAGCAATAATTTTCAGACTCCTACTTCAAGCCATAATGAAGTTACATATACAATAGCCAATAGAAAGTTGCAAAGCAAAGAAATACTGATATCCATCAATTGTGGGAAGTGAATTGTCAAAGATTCTAAGAATCCAACACTATCACACTCAGCCTATTAACTAATCAACCAATACCACACAAATGTTACTGGTATTAAAATTTTGAAACACACTAGAACCAAAAAGAAACAAGAGTGTTAAAGTAGGAACATCATTGGAACAGACCAACAAACAATAATTCTCGTTCCAAATTCAATTGCGTCTACTACAACTTGATAGTTCTGACTTCATAATGATGGGACGGAAAATAAACAAATGATGCATACAACCAATCACATGTAATTTAATATTAAGATCTAATCTTCCTTATTGTTTTATTCAATTGCATCTCACTTCTTGGCATTCCCCAGAATAATACATCCAGAAATCTTCTGAATGCCAATATAAGTCTACTCAAGCCCTTCACTGCATTCATTCATTCAACCATTCATTCAACCAAACAGAGATAAGGTAAAAAGGTTTATAATATATTATAGTAAGCATTATAAGTATAAATGAAAGAGACAGTCACTTTCAGAAAGAATAATATGTACATTAGAATGAGAGCAGAGATATCCTACCTGTGGCTTTACTTCCACAATAAACTGACCACTTTTTACAACAACAGGTTCATTTGCTAGCACACTTTCCAGGTGGTCCAGCATCTCCTTTGCCTGGCTGGCACCAAACCCTGGATCAGCATCCCTATGGTGCCAAACTAAGGCACTCTCCTTGGTCTCAATAGAAGAGCCATCAGTGGATTCTGTATACAACTTCATGACAGGCTCAGCTATCTGTATCCATCCAAAATCAAAATTCTGCCCACAAGTGTGCCATTGCTCCTCTGTGGGCCACCTGGCACAAGAAAATGAATGTAAGTGCCATGAAATACAAGAAACAAAATGAAAGAAAGAATATGTTATACCTCATAAAGTAGCCATGTTCAGCAGCAATTCCAAGATTCTTGCATGGAGAAAACCACTTGCCTAAGCTGTCCCTTCCTCTTCCACTAACAACAAAAACAGTGTTCTTCACATCACAACACAAAGCATTTATGATTGATATGACTTCTTGACTTGGGCTCTTGTTGATGGAAGTTTGAGGCATTACAGTGCCATCATAATCCAACAATATAGCCCTCTTTTTGGACCTTAAATACGCAGAGACAATTTCTTCGATGGACAACTTTCTGAAATTAGGATCAAGTGCAACAACTCTAAAACCAAAACTCAAACCAATACCCCAGCAACGCCTTCTGAAATGATCCCGGCAAGTCCTTTCCATATCTTGGAAAAAGCTTCTTGACCAGTATGCCACGTCATGTGTGCTAACATACCTGTAATGTTTCTCGTGACGCAATTGCTTCTCAGAATCAGACATTGAAACAGCCTCATTCATTGCCTCAGCAGTTGCTTCAATGTTCCATGGATTGACCCGAATTGCACCGCTGAGTGAAGGAGAACATCCAATAAATTCTGATACAACCAGCATGCTCTTCCTCAGCCCACTTGATTCTGGACTCGAGTCCGGCTCAGAGACACCTTGTCTGCACACAATATACTCATATGGAGTGAGATTCATCCCATCCCTCACAGCTGCCACTACAACGCACTCAGTAATGGTATAATATGCAGCCCTTTCACTGAGGGATACTGGCCTGTCAATGAACACAACTGGTTCATAGCCAGGATGACCGTAAGTTTCATTAATTCGCTTGCAGCTTGCCTGTATTTCTGCCTGTATCTCCTCTAGATCTTTCCCTTTTCCTCTAGCAGGGTTAGCAATCTGTACCAGGACTGCTCTTCCCTGCCACTTTGGGTGCTGCTTTAGCATATGTTCCATTGCCAAAAGCTTCAAATTCACACCTTTGAATATGTCCATGTCATCAACCCCAAGTAAAACAGTCTTTCCTTCAAACTGCTGTTTAAGTTCTGCTACCCTCCACTCTTTATCTGCAAGTTTCAGCACTGACTCAATCTGACCCATGTGAATCCCCACAGGCATGATCTTTATTCCAACAGTCCTACCATAGTACTCCAATCCAATATAACCCCTCTTCGACTGATACTCCAAACCCAACATTCGACTACAGCATGAAAGAAAATGCCGAGCATAATCAAAAGTGTGAAAACCGATGAGATCTGAATTCAATAGAGCCTTAAGTATCTCTTCTCTCACAGGTAAGGTCCTATAAATTTCAGATGAAGGAAATGGACTATGTAAAAAGAACCCCATTCTCAATCTATTAAATCTTCTTCTCAGAAATGTGGGCAGCACCATCAAATGATAGTCGTGAATCCAAACATAATCGTCCTCTGGGTTTATAACCTCAATCACCCTTTGTGAAAAAATTTTATTTGCTGCCACATATGCCTCCCACAAAGATCGATCAAACCGACCACCATGATTTGCTGAAAATGGAAGCATGTAGTGAAATAATGGCCACAGATGTTGCTTACAAAATCCATGATAGAATTTTGACAAAATATGAGGAGGCAAAAATGCTGGAACACACTTAAACCTATCTAACAAAAGCTGTGAAACATCATCTTGTTCATTTGAATCAACTTCCACCCGCAAAGAACCAACATAGAGGACCTCCATGTCTTCTGGCAAGCCATCTTTTAACTGCAATAACAAAGAATCTTCATCCCAACTAAAACTCCATCCTTTATTATCTGGTCTGCGCTTAGCTTTTACAGGTAACTGATTAGCTACAATGATTATTCGGTCCTGTACTAGTGAAGATTGTACATCTGACGCCACGCTATTGGCCTGGTCATCTTCTAGCTCAGAAATAACCCCAGGGACAGTCATTACACGAGGTAACCTCTTCTTTTCACGGGGTTGACCCATCGCCGGAAAGTTACCAGAGGCTAGATCTAAGAGATTGGTATACGACCTAGACATCATTTTCAGACTTCTCTTTTGAAAACCCGTTACAACTTGCAAAATCTAATACAAGATCCCAAACTTCTAAAAAGAACCCAAGCTTGGTTTCCCTCTGAAATGACTATAATTGAGCAGGATCTGAAATGGGTATGAAATAAATAAAAATCATTTCGCAGAAAAGAATTCAAGATCACAAAAAAAAAAAAAAAAAAACAATAAATAAATCCAATTAAACATGACAACCCTTGAGTAAATGAAATCCAAAAAGGGAAAATAATCCATGCAAACAGTCTTTAAAAGGAAAAAAGCCATAAATTTGAAAATCAAACTGAATCATCATAAAACAGAAGCAATAAGACTAAATTAATGAACCTTCAACGTTATGACATCAAATGGAACAGAAAAAAAAAAGATCAAAATATAGGAAACCTAACCTCAGCCTTGAAATGAAGAAAGTTTGTATCTTTCTCTTTGGATCTGAAACGGAATTAAATAATTGGAAAACTTAATCTGCTCAAGAAAGAAATCTAGGAATAGGGATTTCGCTTTGGGTTTGGTCCTCTCTATTTCTCAAGAGTCGCAATTGAAATCCCTTTCTTTCTCTCTCTCCCTCCCGCTTTGCCTTTATTTTCTCTTTCGAAAAAAAATACTGCTGCTATAAAATACTATTTCAGATAAATTTAAAAAAAAATTAAAAGAAAGGAAGAGGATAAGGTCGGCCAGTAGGCTACCCAGTAATGCCAGCTGGCATTGACGAGTTTTTAGCTCATACTCCCTCCTCCTGCTAAGGCAGGTGACTACGTGGCAAGATAATAACACGAACACGTGTTAGGAAAAGGTCGCCAAGGTCCCACAGTAAAAACCTATCCATTCGATGAAAAGATCACATGTTTCTTTGGGTAGGTTATTGACAATTAGTACCAACCAATCATAATGTATTTGTCTTACAAACATTATACTATTCGTCTTCAATCCGCTCCAACAAATATTTCTTTCTTCTTCTCTTTCGAATTAAAAAAAAATACTACCCCGAAAAAGAAAAAAAAAAAGAGAGAGACTTTAGCATTTTGAATGGGTGAAAATAATTGAGATTTTTAGTATTTTATATTGTATTTGGACGGTTTTATATTTTATCTTGTTGTGGTGTGAAGAAATAAAAATTAATTCTTTATATGTTGTCAGATATGTACAGCAATAAAAGATGAGAGATGAAGAGAGAAGTGACAGATAACTACAAATTTTATATTCTGTCAGATATATGTAGCAGTGACGGATTTTGTTTCTATACAATAGTGCAAAGTGGAAAGAAAATGTGCCAAAAAAAACTGAAAATGGTGCATTAGGCGTAAAATGTTGCAACAAAAAATTGAAAACACATGAAAACTGATAATTCTCACCTTATCCAACCCCATTAAATTTGATTTTCAATGTACTTTTTGTAAGTATAGCGACAATCACGTATAAATTGTGTCTATCTTAATTCATACTCTCTTTCATATTTTTTGGACTATTTTAGCTATTAAATATAAGATAAAAAATAATAAATAGTAAAAGTCTCATTTATTTATGAACAGAAATAATATATTTCTTTCTTCTTCTTTTCCTTTAGCTAATTATTTATTTATTATAAATTTTACTTATCATCAAATTATATCAATAATAACAATTATATATTTGCTTACCACTAGACTACGTTGAAAAAAAAAAAAAAATTGAAGCTTTTTTTAATTTTCGGATATAAGAACAAGTGAAGCTTATACTTTAATAGGGAATGATTCAAGTTTCACTTTTTTCATCTCTCAATTTTATCTAATAACAAAAAATTTATGGATTGATAATAAAATTTTATTTATATTTCTTTTATGTTAATTGGCATGAATTCTGATATTAATATAACTTTTTGTATAATTCATACAATTACTATTCATCCAATATCATTTTATTTAATTATATGTAATTGTGTCCCATGCATTTTAATTTCTTGTTCATCCCAATATAATTAATGTGATCAATATTTATATTATATTAGAAATATGTCATATCATATAATATTAATTTAAATTATTATCTTTTAAATATATCAATAGCGTCATATTAATTCAGTTGGTTTGTATTATTTTGAAAGAGTTCACTTATAGGTACCTTGAAAGAGTGAGACAGCTAATTAGAGGAAATGATTTAATATTTTTTTATACTCAAATGAGAATCTAAACGCCCTAATCTTGATTAATAGATATATTTATGAGTAATTAAAAAAATAATATCTATTTAATATTTTAAAAAATAATATTTATTAAATATTATAAAATACTTCTATCTTTTTCATTTATTTAATTTTCTTTTCACCAATAAAAAAATTTTAATTTTTCATCAATATCAAATAAAAAATAATAATAAAATATTATTAATCTTTTATAGTTTTTTTACAAAATTTATTACTAAAAATTAAAAATATAAATAAATAAAAAAATCGAAGGTAGTACATGACATTTCCAACCACAACGATAAAAATTTGTTATTATCACGATTTTCTTTTTTTATTTCCACCAATTTAAATAGCAGGAAAAAAAATTAAAGATGTTTTATTTTTTTTTCCCCAAAAAATAAAGAAGATAAACAGATAAAAAGCATCGCGAGCCAAATAGCATTTACTTTATATCATACTACAATATTGTGGTCCTGGCAGTGCATGAATATACACAGGTGGGACCAAAGCACAAGTTGCCTGTTTACAATGTTGCCACGTGGGCATACTGGTTTGAGGATAAGGCAAAACTGATATGACATGGCGGGTGGTGATGTCAGCAATGACGCAAACGTGAAGCACGTGGCTGGACAGCGTGTGCTCCAAAATTTGGGTAACGGGGGAAGGGGAAGGGAGGGGTTTGGTTCTGAGTTGGTGGCCATGTGCCACTTCCAACACCAAAATATAATACTCCTGGTTGGGGTGTAACTAGAAGTGTGTTTTTCCTGTTACGGGGAAATGTCATTTTCATCCTTAACGAACACCATCTACGGCACCAGGTTTTTAATATGGCTAGTTCAGTAATAATGCGCATGTTCGAAGGGTATAAAGTAATTAAATTAATGAAGGTCTGACCAAAATGGTGGGCGTAATTTGTCTCTATCTGCTGTCCTTACCTAACTCTTTTGATCAGTAATAATTTTATAATTTTAATGTGGTATTTTTTTTAAATACAAATCAAATTACAGCTAGGTGGGAAATAAAAATAAAAAATGTGAAGAAGCTAGAATTATTTCATAAATACAATGATTGTATTTTTATTTTTATTTGAAATTTTAAAATACAGTCATTGTATTTTATTAAATATTGGAAATATTTATTTTATTAATCAGTATTTTTCATGTGGTTTAACTGTGTGTGATCAATTTCTGGGAATTCGTATCTGCCCTCTCAACAATTTATTTTGTTTAGTAATTTAAATTTCTTTGTCAATGACATATCGAAACAATATTCACCAAAATGAACCAAAAGTTTTACATTTTGTATTATTTAAAAGTGGAATCTTATTAATC
>CATIWJ010062159.1:0-13702 GCA_949640765.1 Croton laevigatus | reverse complement strand
TTTTAGTTTAAGTATTATATGTAATTTAAATGATTAAATTGAATTTTATTTAAATAGCCGTAATCTTTCCATGTGGATTTCGACATAAGTGATAAATGAATAAAATGAAATAAGTTTATAAATATGTTAAAAAGGTTAATAAATAATGGATAGACTTAGGAATATAATACATGTTTTATTTATTAAGAATTATTATATACATATTTTAAATATATTTTAATTGAGTAATATATGTAAACATTTTTTTTTATTATTAAACATAAAATTTTGGTACATTATCTGTTATTTAATTATTTACTTTATAAGTTAATGTTTATTAAATATCTATTTAAATTAATTTAGAGATACTACAAGAAAGTATTATTTTAAGTGAATATATTATTATTATTATTATAATTATTCTTATACAAGTTATTATGTATATATTTGATTTTAAACTAAGGTTTACTAATTTTATAGTTCCAAGTATTTGGACAAAAGATTTATTTTTAAATAGACTAATTAAGTTAAATTTTGATTACTGATACTTTATTAAAATAAATATAATTAACATAGTTAATTTTATTAAAGTAAAAATAAATGGATAAAGATATATACAAGTATAAAAATGGTGTTTCCAAAAAAGTATTTATAAATTATTATTTAATTATATTTTAGTAAATCAAGTTATTTATAAAAGTATTATTATATTAAAACAAATGTTACTACAAATTATTTAAGTTTATTTTAACAGAAAAATATGGTAAAATTTCTAATAAGTGTCTTTTAGATATAATTTCAAAATCTATTTAAGTTGAGTAATACCTTGAATTAAGCTACAGTATATTTTAACATAAATGTTTGAAATATTAAATATAGAATAATTTTGTTAAATGATTATTTTAAAGAACAACAATTTCACGATGAATAAGTAATTGATATACATGTGATAAATTGTTTGTGATTATTTTTATGAAAGATACAGTAAATGAATTATGAAAATATTTTTGATGGAAATGTTGGATTTGAAATAGATATTGCGATGATGTTTAATTTTGGATAATGCAGAATATATATATATTTCAAAATTCAGTGAATGTGATGGAAATGCAGTAAATTTTATATAGAGTAAATTCATCGCATATCTATTAAATATTTTATGCTCTACCTAGGTTAAGTTGAATTAGTGTGATAAGGGTATGATGCATCATATACTGAGCAGTACTGCGAACCGCCCAGTTTAGATTTTAGGTAAAAATAGAATTAAACAATTTTGGATACGGCCGCTAAATAGCTTGACTTTGGTCAAAATAGGATACTCCGGCTACGGCCTAGAGTCATCCGAAATTACAAAAATAAATACAGTAGCTTTATCCCTAAGTTCACCCAAACACCTAGTAGAGCAAATCTTAATAACAAAGTAAGTTCAAAAGTATTTTATTTGGTTTACTCATTACTTTGACTAAAGTTTTGATTGAGTTATATATTATTTGATTTACAGAGAATATGTCTTAATTTATTGAATATTTTAAAATAAAGTGCAAATTGATATTTTAGCATGTGCATTATAATTGTTTTTATTTATCATAGTTAAAGTATCCACTGAGCGAAATTGCTCAGCAAGTTTGGGTTATTCTAAACTTGTAGGTCTCCGAAGACTTCGCATGGGCAGACTGAGATTAGACAGTTGGCACAAAATTTAGTTGGCATATACTGTGAAGATCAAGACAGACCTTGAAGATTTGTATTAAAAAAAAAAATTAACCCTTATTGTAATATTGGTAGATTATATTATGTACCATGTAATATGTAATTCAGCACATCTTGGGTCGGTTACAAATAATCGGGTCAAGAGGTGTTACACTATGGCTTTAGTGAAAATATCTATGGTGATGAGTGATTCGGCCTAAAGAGTTTTGTCTGGATCAAAAAGTCAAGTCATTACAAAGGAAATGATGTACGAGGGAAAGATTGTTATTGACTGCATTCATGGTTTCATTTGTTTAGCTGATCAACCTATCGTATATGAGTTTATAATAGTGAATGAGTGAAATAATGCTAGAGATTGATTTGTGAGTGGCAATGAATGAATAGAAACATTCTAAGGTAAGGCATATGTTCTAGATAATGGAGGAACCTTTAATGGATTATCGAGATGTCGTATGTCCTTAACAGGTATACGAAATTTAAGCTCTCGAGATATGCTGGTTCACGATCTATTTGCTTGTATGATTTTGAGATTGGATATGATGGATAAGAGATCAGTTATGTGCGAGTGGGAGATGTTGGAATTAATTAATTAGTTTAGTATTAATTAATTAAATATTCGCCAATGACTTATGGATTATGGGTCGACCCAATAGTGATGGGTCATAGGGTTAAATGAGCAACCCTAATAACTCAAAACCTATATATACATCCCTAATAAAAAATTAGGGATACAGAACTTACGACAATTAGTCTCCAAAGCAGTTTCTCCCATACCTTCCAATCTCTTCCTCACAAAGCTCTTATATCGTGATTTTGCGCTATAGGATTTCATATTCTATAGACGGCCTAGTATACTCGATCCAATAATCGTATCGCTTCAGCACGTGGGAATTTGTTCATCGACATTGAGGTATTCCTATCTATTTCCGATTTATTTATATTTGTTATAGATTAAATTCTTTCAGCTTACATAAAATGGAATATCGCACCTTTCACCTAAAATGCAATTGGGGCACAAGAAAGATCAACGTCGGAAGGTAGAATGTTGCCTGATTTTTATTTTTTGAATTTCCAATATTTTTTTAAATTTTTTAAATTATTAATTAGATATGAACATGGGAAGTTTTTAAAACCAAAAAAAAAAAAAACTTTGGAGCAATTAGAGATGTTAAATGGGCTTTGGCCTGACGGGTTGGCTTGATTAACCGAAAAATCTTAGAGTTAGGTTCATACATTTCCTGGTCTGTTTAAATTGAACTGAAAATAGCCCGAACCGTTTAGCCCAAAATCTGTTAGGGCTAACCCGAAAACCATTAGGCTAGCTCGTTAAACCGTTCAACCTACATAATTAAATCCAAGGTTTTTTAATTTATGAATATTTAGTGCAATTTTTTTATGAATGTTTTAGCTATGCTTTAGTATAAACTTTTTAGTACATAATTTAGTGTATATTGTCATGCTTCTTTTTTGGATGTAAGAAAAATATAAGAAGTTAGTCTATAAAACAAACTTTATCCAATTTAAAACTTGACTTGTTGTCTTATCAGTTAAAAATAGCTCTAAGGACCATACTTAATTCAAAATTTTATGTGTTTTAACTTGTAACCGATAATGACCCGTTTAAACCGAGGCCCGATAGAGTTAGTGTTAGGTCCATAACATTGTCGGCCCGTTTAAATTAAACCTAAAATAGACCGAAACGTTTAACCAAAAGCCCGAAACCATTAGGGTTAGCCTGTTTAACAACTCTAGCAATTATTTTCAAAATAGTGATCAAATTGGTTTAGTAGTCCAAATTAATGATCATTTTGATACAATCCCCGAGGGAAAATATTGGCCAGCCTTCCAACAAAACTAACAAATGAATTTTCTTAAAATAAATAAATAAATAAATACTAACCATAAATAAATATCTTTTAAAAATTTATTGAATAATTAAAATACATGAAAAATAACATCAAATTACAACCAATAGATTATTATTCTTTATCTCATGGTCTTCACATTTTTCATGCTCCTCCTCCGTTAGTGCATCTTTTACTATTGTATGATGTGAGTGGTGTAGGCTATATACAAAATTTAACTGTGTAATTTTTTAGGATTAATTAAATTTTTGGCTAAGATGATCCGAGTAGCTGTGGATTCAGATGCTCAGCTTTGTGTTGGTGCTTAGGGTGGAACCAGAATTTTTAATCAGGGTAGGCAAATATGAGATTAATTAAATTCAAATGAACTATAAATTTCAAATAAAACATGTTTCTATCTTTAAAATATAAAATAAAATATATTTGTACTGTCCAATTTCAATATAATATATCTTATCTTTTTATCCTTTAATATGAACTTAATTATAAATTTTAAAAATCTATAATAAATTAATTATACTAATATTGAACAACAAAATTTTTATTTTCATAATAAAATTGGTACTTATATAATTTTATGTTGTCAAATTATCCATATTAAAACTAATAATTTAAAAATATCAATAATTTTTATAACATTTTAAAGTGTAAAATAAATAAAAAAATTGTTAATTAAATCCGAAAATGGTTAAAAATATTAAATTTTGGGACCAAAAAATTATTATAAAATTTAATAATAGAAGGTTTTGACGTGGGATATGTGGTTTAAATAAATTAAGTCTTAAAACAGTTTAAAGGATATTTGTTAAATGATGGTCTTAAATAAGTGAAATACATATAGGCATAAATCTAAAAGTAAGAGTACTATGTTTTGGTAGGTTTTCAACTAGAGTTGTTAAATGGGCTTTGCCCGACGTGTTGGCCCAATTAATTAAAAAAATTTTAGGGTTAGGTTCATACTTTTTCTAGCCCATTTAAATTGAACCGAAAATAATCTGAACCGTTTAGCCCGAAATCCATTAGAGCTAGCCCGAAATCCGTTAGGGCTAGTCCATTAGCTCATTCAACCTACATAATTACCTTATTGATGGCTTTATTTAATGTTTATATACTTTTATTATGAATATATGACTTGGAAAAATGCAATATTGGCGTAATTAGCATTGATTAACTTTTGTTGCGAATTTTTTTGCCTTAGAAAGTTAGATTAATTTATGAATATTCAGTATGAATGGAAGTGCATATTTTTTTATGTGCGCATAAGTTTTTTAATTTATGAATATTTTAGTGCAACTTTTTTTATGAATGTTTTATCTATGCTTTAGTGTAAACTTTTTACTACATATGAATGTTTTAGTTCAAACTTTCTTTGGATTTTTTAGTGCATATTTTAAGTTATGAATAATTTAGTACATATTGCCATACGTCTTTTTCGGATGTAAGAAAAATATAAGAAGTAGTCTATAAAACAAGCTTTATGCAATTTAAAACTTGATTTGTTGTCTTATTAGTTAAAAATAGCTCGTAAGGACCATACTTAATTCAAAATTTTATGTGTGTTAACTTGTAACCGATAGTGTGTAACACCCCAAATTGCATTACGTATAAGACAAGCTGAGGTGTCACAGAACCACTTTCTTGTATTAGACACATTTAAATAAAATATAATAACACGTCATAATATTACAGACTAAATAAAACTATCCATTACAAAAGCTAACTGTCTTAGTTTACATTATAACTATTTATTATTATGATAAAACTACTGTTTATATTTACATATACGTCAAACTACAATAGACAAAAGTTTGCTCCAAAGAGTATGTCTTCTGGAAACTGACTGGGCAACTGCTGTTCCTCCAAATCATCTAAATGCGGACCTGCGAGTTACAGAAATAACTCGCTGAGCAACTCCATGCTCAATGGGTACAGATATATAATTCATTATTGTTTTAAACCAGTTAATGAATTCATTTTGAGAAAACATTTCAATAATAAACATATAAAATAGTGAACATTTAGCAAAATACGATTTGCAAATCAAAACACATCTCATCACAATCAACAAATACATTAACTCTACTGGCTTTTGTTGGAATCCAAGGATAAGACCAAGGGCTATTTGTGTTGGTCGTATTTTTTGTATACGCCGATTTATCAATCATTGGGGCCGTATTCAACTGATACGCCCATATTTCATTTTATGAGTCATAACCCGTAGTTATGCTCGTTTGTTCTCAATTCAATTCGTTTTCACGTTTCATGTTATCACCTGTACAGGAATTTTGCCCATATGTCGACATATACTTACCACTAAGGTCCATAACCAAGTAGAGTATAAAATACCATTTCATTTTTCCAATATTTCTTTTCACTAGCAGTTGCACAATAATATCAATTTCATGAAATTCTAATTTACAGTTCAATATTTGAATACTATTTTTTTTATCACGCTGGTGACATCGTGCCTGCGACTACCGCGTCGATATTAAAAATTTAACAATCATTTATAAACAGCTCGAACACACTTTCGAGTTCCCAGCAATTATTTATTCAAAGCAATAAAAAATATTAAATACTTAAAATAAATATTCAAATTCAGTTCAAATACTAAATAGTACTGAACCTGTACATTCCGTCCGCAAAAGTCCTACGCAAATACTCTTTTAATTTCCACGCGTCTCGGTGGTTTCGAGTCCTAAAAATAATATTTGAGCATTTTTAATAATTTAAATAATTTAATTTGAGTCCCTAAATGTTTAAAATTAAATAAATAATTCATTTACTATTCTGTTGAACGAAATTGCATTGAAAAATAAAGTTTAGGGGCTGTTTTGTAATAAATAGGACTTAATTGAAAAGCCAAAGTAAGTTCTAGGGCCTAAGTGCAAACACAGAGGGACCTAATAGCAATTTTCCTAAGTTTTTTGGACTAAAATGCAAAATAGGACCTAGATGTATAGCCAAAGTAACTTCAGGGGCTAAAATATAAATTTTCCAAGCTTACTTGCACGCGGCTTGAAACTTGAGGGACCAAAAAGAAATTTTTCCAAAACTGCACCGTTTTGGACAAAACGCGCGCCTGCTTCACGTTTTGCTTCTCCTTCTTCGCCCGAATGCCTGCAACGGGTATTCGTCGACCTGGAAGCCCGCCGAGCCCAATAATGTTTCCGAAAACTACCGGTGGCAAGCTTGGAACCGATCGACTCCTATCCCTGTCGCTGGTCGATCTGTGGTCTCAAACTGGACGTAGGGCAGCTGTGGCAACCGAAATATGCTTCAAACCCTTGCGGGTTACCCAGCTTTTATCCGGTTGATCCGAACGGAGACAGGTCCTCCGGCGTTCAATTGTCGATTTTCCTTTAATGAATCTGCTTAGGACAATGTCAGGGTTCGATTTCCGGTCTTAGATTCTAATTTAAATAGAGAAATGCCAAAATGATATATTTGAATTCTTCTTCCTCTTTTCTTCCCGAACAGTATCTCTTTCAACCTTCAAAGTACCTATACCAATTCCCATATTCCTCTCCTATCCATTTTCAGACATTCACAAAGACCATTACAAGTTGTTGTTCTAGTTCATGTTAAGCAAACATACAGGTTTTTCATTACAGAAAGAACTAAAATAAAAGGAAGAAGAAACTTGCAAATTAACTTAGTATATGCTTCTGTTTCACTCAATTTCGACACTACTTCACCAACTCTTACCATCTTAGCCACCGAAATTTGCCACCACATTAATTCCTCATTAATCTGTTAGTTAACTCTTCATTAACTCTTCATTTTTCATATATTTTTTTTAATTTTATTTTATTATTATATTATTTATGTATATTACATTATAATTATTATTATTAAAAATAAAAGTTACAACTGACCCCACGACACCGCTAATTTAAGTTTACGAGCGTTACAATTCTCCCCGTCTTTTTAATTAGCTTCGCCCTTGAAGCGTGCTAATTCGAAAACAAATACGGGTATAGGCGACGCATCTTTTCTTCAGTCTCCCATGTAGCCTCTTCTACTTTATGATTTCTCCACAGTACCTTGACCAATGGAATCTTCTTATTACGTAGCCTTCGAACTTCCTTAGTTAATATATGCACTAGCTCTTCTTTATATGTCATGTCTGGCTCCACCTCAATACTGCTTACTGGAAGGATATAAGACGGATCTGAACGATATCGTCTCAGCATTGACACGTGGAATACGTTGTGTATCCGTTCTAATTCAGCAGGCAATTCTAGACGATAAGCTACCGGAACAACGCATTCAATTATCTTGTATGGTCTGATAAGCCTTGGACTTAGCTTACCCTTATTTTGAAATCTCAGGAGTCCTCTCCATGGTGATACCTTCAGAAACACTTGTTCGCCAACCTCATATTCAATTTCTCTTCGTTTCAGATCGACGTACGACTTCTGTCGATCAAATGCTTCCTTGAGCCTGCCTTTGATGATCCCTACTTGCTTTACTGTCTCTCGCACCAAATCTGGCCCAATCATCTTGTATTCGCCAAGTTCTGTCCAACACACTGGTGTACAATACTTCCTTCCATACAATGCTTCATACGGGGCCATTCGAATGCTGCTTTGATAACTATTATTGTAAGCAAATTCCATTAAAGGAATATACTTATCCCAGCTACCCTCAAACTCGAGAACACATGCTCGCAGCATATCCTCTAGGATTTGAATCACGCATTCTGATTGTCCATCCGTTTAAGGATGAAATGCCGTACTGAAATGAAGTTTAGTCCCTAATGCCTCTTGCAGACTCTTTTAGAATTTAGACGTAAATCTTGGATCTCGATCCGATATTATCGACACTGGAACTCCATGTAGTCTGAAAATCTCTTTCACGTACAAATTTGCTAGCTTATCCAGTAAGTAATCTTTACGCACAGGAAGAAAATGCACTGATTTAGTCAATCTATCAACAATCACCCATATCACATCGTGCCTTTCTCGCATCATCGAAAATCCTATTACAAAATCCATAGTTATCCGTTCCCATTTTTAGGTCGGTATGCTAATTGATTGCAGCAATTCAGCTGGTAGCTGATGCTCTGCTTTTATCTGCTGACACATTAAGCATTTGGCTACGTAATTCGTGATATCTCGTTTCATTCCTAGCCACCAATAGTACTTCTTCAAATCCGTGTACATCTTTGCACTGCCTGGGTGCATGGTCAATGAACTCGAATGTCCTTCCTGGAGAATCTTCCCAATCACATTTTCTATCTTTAGAACAATTATTCTCTGTCTAAAGTACAAGCTTCCATCATCCATGATGCAAATCCTTTTATTCTTTCCAACTTGAATCTCTCTCACCCATTTCTGAGCTTGGTGATCTTCCTTCTGTAGCTCTTTGATCTCGTGCAGAAGCACTGGCTGCACTCGCATTTCCGCTAATACTTCGTCATCGGCTGTTGCTGTCACTTTGACTTGCATAGCCCTCAATGCATGCACCATCTTCCTACTAAGCGCATCAGCGACAACATTCACCTTTCCTGGGTGATAGAGAATCTCGTAATCATAATTCTCCAATATCTGTATCCACTTCCTCTGTCTCATGTTGAGATCCTTCTTGGTCATTAAGTACTTCAGACTTTTATGATCCGTGTACAGATAACACTTCTCGCTGTAAAGATAGTGTCTCCATACTTTAAACGCCAAAATGATCGCTGCCAACTCTAGGTCATGCATCGGATAATTCTTTTCATGCGGCTTCAACTGTCATGAAACATAAGCTACCACCTTTCCTTCTTGCATCAGCAACCATCCCAATCCGTTATGCGACGCATCACATTAAATCACGAGATCCTTTCTGGATACAGGTTGGGTAAGTACTGGCGCATTCGTCAATTTCTCCTTCAGCGTTTCGAAACTCTGCTAACATCTCTCTGTCCACTGCTATTTGGTATCTTTCTTCAATATTTTCATCATTGGTGCCGCAATAATCGAAAATCCCTTCATAAACCGTCTGTAGTATTCGGCTAAACCCAGAAAACTCATCACTTCTGTCACAATTCTCGGAGGTCTCCAATTCACCGCCTCAATCTTTTTTGGATCAACCTGTATGCCTTTGGATGATACGACGTGTCCCAGAAAATTTACTTCACTTAGCCAAAAGTCACACTTACTGAGTTTTGCATACAACCGCTTCTCCCTTAACGTCTGTAAAACAACCCGAAGGTGCTTATCATGCTCATCACGATCTTTTGAATAGACCAGGATATCAGCTATGAAGACTACTACGAACTGATCCAGGTACGAATGAAAAATTCTGTTCATAAGATCCATAAAGACTGCTGGAGCATTCGTGAGTCCAAACAGCATTACTAAGAACTCATAATGCCCATAGCGAGTTCGAAATGCAGTCTTTGGAATGTCTTTTTTCTTAACCCCTAACTGATGATATCCTGACCTCAAATCAATCTTTGAAAACACCGTAGCTCCCTTAAGTTGGTCAAACATATCATCAATGCGTGGTAGCGGATATTTGTTCTTTATTATTAGCTTGTTGAGTTGTCTGTAATCCACGCACATTCTCATCGATCCATCTTTCTTTTTCACGAACAACACTGGCGCTCCCCATGACGAAATGCTCAGCCTTATAAACCCCTTATCTAGCAATTACTGCAGGTGCACCTTTAACTCCTTCAACTCTGCAAGTGCCATTCTGTAAGGTGTTATCGATACTGGTGCTGCTCGTGGGTAGGTATCGATCGCAAACTCCACTTCTCTCTATGGTGGCAACCCCGGTAATTCATCCAGAAATACGTCTGAAAAGTCACACACCACAGGTATGTTTTGATTTTGCTTCTCATTCTTATCAACTTCCAACACACTTACAAGATATGCTTCACAGCCTTTCTGAACTAACTTCCTTGCTTTTATCGCCGATATGACGTTACTCAGATAATCAGCCCTCTTTCCAATAAAAACTACTTCTTCATTACCTCCAGTCTTCAATGTCACCCTCTTCCTCTCACAATCTACTATAGCTTTGTGTTTTTCTAACCAATCCATTTCTAGTATAACATTGAATTCTCTGAAAGGCAATTCTATAAGATTTCCTAGGAACGTTTCCCCATGGATTTCAATCGGACACCCTTTTATCACCCTATTGGCTATTACTCCTCTTTCTATGGGGTTGGTTACTAATATCTTAGTTTTATCAATTTCTACAGTCAATTCTTTCAGCTTATCATATGACATGCTTACGTATGAGTGTGTAGATCCAGGATCAATTAAAATGTATATAGGCATGTCAAATAAATTTAACATACCGGCTATCACATTTGGAGCTTCTTCTTCTTCCTCCCGGGCTCTTATTGAATAGACTCCTGCTGATGCACTAGGACCTAGTCAATTTACTGACTCTGATCTCCTGCTCTTGAAATTTTGATTTCCTCCACGACCACGTCCTCTACCTCTGCCTGTTGTTGATTGGGATCTTTCTATTGGTGTAACACTACCTCCTTGTAGCTTTGGGCAATCACGTCGGATATGTCCCGGTTCTCCACATTCCCAACATACATTCGGCGTATACCAACAGTCACCGCTATGCTTCTTTCCACAATGAACACATGACGGCGCTGACGACCCTTCGTAACTTGTACTCTAACAGCTCCTCCTCCTATTCCATATCTGGGATTATTTCTTCCCTGACCTCGGCCAGTTCACCCTCTTGTTCCTCTGCCACTGCTAACAGATGTATGTGTATAAGATCCCCTTGACTGTCTATAGCCACCTCCTCTATACCTCTTCCTGGAACCTTGTCCACCACTAGAAACTTGGGGGTGATCCCTTTTCTGTTGGTTCTGCTGGCGATGGTTTCTCCGATTCGTCTGGACTCTCTCCACATCCAGTGCTCGATTTAGTACTCGAGAGAAATCTGTATAACCCAGAGCCACTATCTGCTCCTGTACTTCGTCATTCAGCTCGTTGACAAACTTCTGACATCGTTCCTCTTCAGTCTCTATCAGCCTTTTTCCATGCTTGCTCAAGTGAGTGAACTCTCTTTCATATTCTGCCACTGTCATCCTGCCCTGCTTCAGGTACACAAATTCATCTCGCTTCGCAGTCAGATAAGCTATCGCAATGTACTTTTTCCTGAACTCTGCTACAAAGAAATCCCACGTTCTCAACTCTGGTGCTACTCTTTCTTTGGCGGTATCCCACCAAATAGATGCTTCCTCAAGTAGTAAGGACGTAGCATAAGCTAATTTATCCTCAGGATCGATATATCTGAGTTGTTCCAGTACCTTGAGTGTACTGTCCAACCAGTATTCAGCTTCCTCAGAGTTATCAGATTGGCTGGCTTTAAACTCCTTTGCTTTGTACTTTTGTAGCTTTTCAATCGGAGGCTTCCTCTCTCTTTCTACTACTTGCACTGCTGGAGGTACCGGTACTGGTACTAGCACTGGCACTGGTATTGGTGCTGGCGCAGGTGTTGACGATCCATCTCTTGTAAGCCGTTGTATAGTTGCCATCAACTGTTGCATCTGTTGCAACATTTCATCCTGTTCAAGCGCTGCTCCTGTCATAGGTTCTTGCACTCTTCTGGGTTCACCAGAACCAGAAGCTCGAGATTCAATTTCTTCCTCCATCTCTCGTTAAAGTTTTCGCGTTATCTTATAAAAGAAATAGCAATTACTCAGTTCCCAGTACAAATCTCTTTCTTAGCCAGTATGTAAAACAATTTTTAAATATTTGAACTCAAGTTAATACATAACACGCATTTTTATTTATTTACAAAAAAACTTTTATTACACATATTATACACCACTTCGATCCCACTATATATAACAAAAATTGGGCATTGGTACTTTTACTATTCTGGGTCAAAAATATGTACAGATATTTACAAAACTACTAAATTCTCAGCCTGTCCTATGTCAATCTCAAACATATGGTGGAGGTCCTGGAGGATATGTGTCAGAATCTGAATCTCTCCTTAGCATATCCTCATTATCTTCTACTACCTCCGACTCATGCTCTGAGGGTCCTATATCATTCGATCCCTAAACATTTATCTCCCTCCTTAAGCTTCTCACCTCATCCTGGAGGTCAGTTTTCTATATATTAATCTAGTATACATACTGGTTCAATTCAACATAGGCATCCCATATAATATCCTTAAATCTTCTTAACTTCTGCACCTAGTGCTCTAAAAGCTCAATCCTTCGCTTTAACACTACACTCACACCGTCACTCGGAGGTCTACTCTCCCCTGAAGCCTCTACCGGATCTTCTTCCGGATCCTCCTCCTCTGGATCCTCTTATGGATCTTTCTCTCTCTTCTTAACTGGCAGGGTCTCACTATACGCCCTGCTACTCTCAGCTACATCTTCCCGCCTGAGGGGTTTGGGAAAATCTCGTCTTACGTAAACTCTAACTATCCCCTTTCCTTTATCACCTGCCATCCTGTCTCAAACATGAACAAACAATGTCACTAATCTGAATAATAACCTCATAAAGAAAATATTCACCTTCCAAAAAATAACTAACTTATTCAAATCACAATACTATACACGTATATATTTTCTTAGAACTATCCAGAATCGCCTACCTATGCTCTGATACCAAAAATTGTAACACCTCAAATCGCTTTACGTATAAGACAAGCTGAGATGTCACAGAACCGCTAACTTCTGCTAAACGCAATTAATTAATATATAATAACACGTCATAATATTACAGACTAAATAAAATTATCCATTACAAAAGCTAACTGTCTTAATTTATATAATAACTATTTATTATTATGACAAGACTACTGTTTATATTTACATATATGTCTACTACAGTAAACAAAAGTTTGCTCCAAAAAGTATGTCTTCTGGGAATTGACCGGGCAATTACTGTTCCTCCGAATCATCTAAATGCGGACCTGCGAATTACAGAAATAACTCGCTGAGCAACTCCATGCTCAGTGGGTACAGATATATAATTCATTATTGTTTAAAACCAGTTAACAAATTCATTTCGAGAAAACAATTCAATAATAAACATATATAACACTGTACATTTAGCAAATTCGTTTCGCTAATCAAAACACATTTCATCTCAATCAATAAACACATTTACTCTACTGACTTTTGTTGGATTCCAATGATAAGACCAAGGGCTATTTGTGTC
>CATIWJ010062158.1:0-11641 GCA_949640765.1 Croton laevigatus | reverse complement strand
CCTAGTGATAGGTATATGTCGACATATGAGCCAAAAATTACTGTGCAGGTAAATAAATAAAAAAGGGGTGTACCTTGGTGGTACGACCCAAATGATAAATTCTCTGTATATTATCGGTGTGCTTAGGTGGCTCGACTGATAAATGGCGTGCCTTTGGAACACGACCGAACCTACGGCTCTAGGATTTATCACAGGAAGCTCAACAGGCCAGTAGAGTAAAAATGAGATTAATGATTTGCTTTGCTTAGTAAATGTATTTATGGAATAATTAAAATGTGATTAATTTGCTAAAAGCATTTATTAAATGATCAGTACTTATGTGTATATTCATAAAAATGTTTCATGAATTGGAAGTGTTTCGGGAATAGAAATAAACTTGTGTTATGTTATTTATCCAATTTTTGAATGCAAGTAGTATTTAAAAAAAAAATGATACGAAATGGATTTGTTACCTGATTTGTGAAATGCTTTTACTAAACGAATTACATATATATTGTACCCACTGAGCATGTAGATGCTCAGCAAGTTATTTCCTTAACTCGCAGGTCCGCATCTAGATGATTCGCTGAAGCAGCAGTTGCGGGTCAGTTCCCAGAGATCAAATTTTTATGGAGCAAATTTTGGTGTGCTGTATTAGATAGTCACTATGCAAAACCATGTCAGGAGATTAATGTAAGGATAATTATTGCTAGTATGTAAATTTATGACGTGTTCTTAAGTATAGTTTAAGTATGATTAACAGTAGTTAGCTGTTCTGTGACACTCTAGCTTGTCTTATTCGTAAGGTGAGTTGGGGTGTTACAATCCACAATAAAGTTATTTATATATAATTATTTATAATAATTAATTAATTAAATTCAAATCATGTTCTCATAAGTAATACTATTTTAATGTTAATTAATGAAACTTAAATTATAAATACTATTTTAATTATTAATTAATTAAATTTTAAATTATATTCTAATAAAAAATACTACATATTTATTTATAATTAATTATTTATATTTAAATTATATTATAATAAAAAATTATTTTGATTATTAATTAATTAAATTTAAATAAAAATAATTTATTTTTAGAAATATATAAGAATAATTAATTAAATTATTAATTAATAAATTTAAATTATATTTCTATAATATTTTATTGTAAATATAATTATTTAATATTAAATTTTTTATTTATTAATAATTATTTTTTATATAATTAATAAATATAACTAAATTAAAATTAATACATAATTAAATAACAAGTATCAAAATGAGTAAATACACGTGTATTGCATGTTAGTATAAAAAAAAAGTAAGTATAATATATTTGGAGACTGAAAAAGTAAGTATTTTATGCATAAAAGGGAGTATTTTCATTTTAAAAAGGTCAACTATAGGTGTATAATGAGAAAAGACCAGCGTATGTGCAGACGCATGTAAATGCTAGGCATTTGATTTCAGTATAAGTCTCCAGTGGCTAATTTTCAAACATGATATACCTCAACTTTTGGGAATATTAATGAGTATTTAAATTTTAATTTTCTTAAAATAATTATCTGAATTTTTTATGTTTTTAATATAAAATATACTGTTGGACAAAAATATCTCTCTTTTTGACTCGTAAGAAAATTTATTTCTTATTTTAGTCCCTTAAATTCAAACTATTATTTAAAATTGAAAAGTGTATTTATTTTTCATAATTTCCTTTAATAATATATTAATTAATAAAACATTATGAATGAATTTTCAATACATAATTTTCGATTTCAAATCGTATGATTGTAAAAATAATAATACCATATTATATGAAATATTCATCTAAAAGTTATAGAATTACAGATGGCGTGAATGTTTAGTTTAATAATAATAATAGTAATAATAAATTATTTCATCTTATTAATGTTTGAATTATAATAAAATAATAACAAATTTAAGATTTTTCCTATTAATGGAAATAACGACAATTTGTAATTGATTTAGTGCCAATTTTCTAATATGTTTAAGCTATAATATCAATTTGAGATACCCAAACCAATTATTATTATTTATTATTTATTATTATTATTATTATTATTATTACTCAAATAATAATAGGATAAAATAATTAATTCATACAAAATTTTAAATTTACATTTATTATTATTGTTTTATTATAATCCAAATTCTAGTAACACAAAATTATTAATTAATTAATTAATTTTATAATAGAAGCATTATAACCATTAATATAATAGAGTTTAAATTTATTATTAATTTATTTATAATTCAATATGTGATTAAATAATTAATTACATATATTTGTATTATTATTATGTTTATATTTTATAAATTAAATATTCTTACCATGCATAATATTACAAATTTCAATATTTTGTAATTAAAATGAATAATAATAATAATAATAATAATATTATTATTATTATTATTATTATTAAAGAAAATTATGATAAAAATATACTTTATTTAATTTGAATAATAATACCAAGTTAGGAAATAAAATGAGAAATAATTTTTTTTCCCTAGTTGGAAAAGGGGTATTTTCGCTCAAAGATTAATTCTCTTTTTTTTTTTTATGGAAAGATTAATTCTCTGTTAATAACATCAAAATTCAAGTGTTTATTTAAATGAATATAAAATTTTGGTACTCAGTTGCTAATTCCTCTAAAATTTAGGTACCATTTGTAAAAATTAGGCAGGTTCAACAACATATACCGATTAGTTGCTGGAAAACATATACCGATAAGACCTCTCAATTCTCAGTCGGCCATTTTATTCTTGCTGGCTATGTTCATTTACCAAAATAACCTTGGTGCAACAAGGATAGTGACCGCCTTGGGACCCACGTGTTGTCTTCTTATTTCCGGACATCCCTCAAAATGAGGCCATTTTGGTATTTTCATTTTAACTTTTTTGACCTTTTTCTTGTATTCTTGAAATATGCTTCGCTATAAATACTCATTCATGATGGATGGTTAGTCCGGTTTAGTTACTGTATGATAGTGATTCATTCAAATAAGTTATTTTATAAAATTTCTATGGCCAAAAAAAAAAAAAAAAACAAAAGAAAATAATATGGCAAAAAAAGTTATTTTATAAAATTTCAATAACAGATGCTGTTAAGAGTATAAAACTAATATATATATATATATATATATATATATAGAGGGACATTGGCTTCGACGGCCCTATAAAATTTTTATTATAAAAAATAAAGTTGTTTCTATATAATTATTTATAATAATTAATTAAGAATTATATTCTAATAAAGTATATTATTTTAATTATTAATTAATAAAATTTAAATTATATGAATATTATTTTAATTATTAATTAATTAAATTTAAATTATATTCTAATAATAAATAATATATAATTATTCATAATTAATTAATTATATTCAAATCAGATTTAACAAAGAAATACTATTTTAATTATCAATTAATTAATTTTTTTATCAAATTAATAAATTGAATTAAGGAATGTTATTTTAGTTTTTATTAATAATAGTATTCCTAATATTAAAATGAGAAGGATTTCTAATATTAAACTATTTTATAATAGTGGAGTTAATTTGGATGTTTTGATAATTTTCACATTCTGTTCAGATTTCTCACAACCTGTAGATTTGAAAGTAGAAATATTCACAATTCGTATTGAATTAATTACAAAAGCATTACAAAATTACTTTTGGTCTCTCCAACTGAAGTTGTAACAATAACTTTATGTAAGTACGAACATCATTACTAAATTTACAATAATCTATCTTCTGGAATTTTCAGATTTGTTATCAAATATTACTCATAAAATTCATTTTTACATTTTTTCATTCATAACAATTTAATTTTATAAGTATTATATATAATTATTTTTGTTTTGTATTTAAACATATAATTTAATTATATAATATTTTGAAAAGTGATTTTAAAATTAATAAACATAACTGCGAAAGAGTAGTAATAAAATAGTGATGTCTCCAAGGCTAAAATGGGAGACTAGCTTGAGCTGTGGTTAACGCTTACTTATTGGTTGACTCTTTAAGGGACGATCCTGAAAACAGGAGAAAGAGTTAGGGTGTTGCCTTAGCAAACACTCCGATGCTTAAGTCAGATATGGGATAATCCAATATTCAGAAATGAGAAAGTATAAAGGTTAAGAAAGATTATCCGTGAATAGTGAATTGGTGTGGTATTTATAGTGGAAACTTCTTAATGGTTACTTGTACGTTACTTCACCGTAATGATGACTGTAATGTATAATTCAGAGCCCATGCCAGAGGTATAGGCTGTCAGAGTAGGGTATAGATTGCATGCCTAGTTATCCAAACTACAAATAATGATTACCAGAAGTATGGTCTGAATTGACCAAAGGACGGTCCTTTAGTGGTTTATAGATATCGGCCTAATCGCTCATAGTGCCAAGCATTTTATGCTGACCCTACGGACCCTTGACTATCTGATCCATGCTCAGGTGATGTTGATCTCGAGCCTTGGCCCATCCCACCCAGAGCCTTCTAGTATTTTGGTTCGTCTAGTACTGACATTTATGAGGATAATGTCAACAAATAGTAATAATATTAAAACACTAAATTTGAAAGTATTAGTAATATATACATAAACAAACTTTTTAGCTGATCCTATTATTTTATTTTACTAGTTTTTTTAAGATTTAATATAAGTTTTTGTTGCGTCTGGATTGGAGTCGCCGAGCTTAGTAACATAGGTGAGTACTCCTAAACATTAATTCCAAACAATAATTCAATGGGCCAAGAATATTCTTCAACCTTCCGTAGCTCACGAGCCATCTTCAACAAGTTCAACTATACATAGATAGATGAATAATAGTAGTAAATATCAACTTTTAATTTACTAGCAATTTACTTCTTTCGTATTTTTTATTTTTTTATATTTGCTATTTCACTAATATCAACAAAATTAACTTAAGACATGAATAATAATAAATAATTACTAATCCTTTAAAAAATTTATTTTTTTATCAATATCGAGATAGGAATAATAATAAATAATTATTACCCTTTAAAAAATTTACTTTTTTACCAATACTGATAAAAAAAAATAAAAAATAATTACAAAACTTATTATAAATAAAAATATAAAGAATTGAAAAATACACAAACAAAAATGTAAAAAAAAAAAAAGAAAAATTACTGAGGTAATAGTAAATGTCACTTAGTTTTATAATTCATATAAATAGTAATTTTTATTGTTAAATTAAATTTTTCTACCACCGATATCTGTACTTATTTACCTATACCTATAAATGCATTAATAAGAGGAATATTTATACTAAAAAAGTTCATACTAAATTTTGCTATTGATCAAAGTAAGTTTTCAAAATTGATTTTGATTGATTGATACTATTATCTTGTTCTAACTTAAAATTTTGTTTAAAAATTTTTTGTTGTTGCATATCTTCTATTTTTATTATTATTATTATTATTATTATTATTAAAAAAGTGTGTGTGCAGTTATGGAGAGGTCCAAAGAAATACCAACTCTACTGTAAAATTATATTAATATAATAAGGAAATTTTTGCTCTCCCTCCCAAAGGCAAATAAATATTGTTTTTTTTTTTTTTTTTTCCACAGAGGATTATAATATTGATACTTAGAATTTACAAAAACTCCAAAATTGGAAACAAACGCGTACTAAAAATCCAGATTCTAAATCTTAGGATATTTGAAAAATATCTAACCACGGATTTATAAAATGTGACTTCAATTATTATTATTAAAAAATAAAGTTCCGTCTGGTGTCAGAGTAGCTTTGCAGCACCCATGTTGATCCATAGGAGACATACATTTATCAATTCAACGAAGTTTTAAAAAAAAAAAATTTATATTTACAGGCAGTTATAATAATTTCGGTTGGAGATTTATAATATGCAACTCATTATTTGTAAAATCCCGAAACGCAAGGGATTTCAATAATGGCAACGGAACTATTGTGACTTGCTTCAACTCCCGTAATTAGTCACTCATCAACATAAATCATACTACTGTTTGAAACAAACTGTGGATAATCAGCCTGTTTCAATACAACTTAGTTATTTAAGTAACTATTTAACCGCATTTTCGAAAAAAATTAACTATTTCACTGATTTTAATTTATTTTAGATGTTCCACGCTTCTATTCATTACATTATTAATTGTGTATAAATTGAGGTATAAGTTTAAAATACTATAAGAATTTGACATAACTTCAATTTGATCCGTTTTCGATTACAATCTAAGGTCACTATTTAAAGTTTGAGTTTTTTAACGAGTTTTATAAGACTGGTTCAAAATCCATATTTAAATATTTTGAATAATATTATAATATTTCATATCTCACCATTTCCTAACAAATAAAATAGCTGGGCAAAATAATGAGAACTAATTTCAATAAAATAAAACTAAAATCTCTTATAAGATGAATAAAAATCTGAAAAATATGAGGACATGTTATAAAATCATGTCCAAACAAGTACAAATAAAAATTTTATTGGAAAAAAATTATAAAAAAAGACTAAGTAAAATAACAAAAAATTATAAAAAAGGATAGTGACCAGTGAAAAATCATTGATGACACCAAAAAAAAAAATAATAATAAGAAGGCCGTGTTGAGAACAAATTTTAAGATAGAATTGATAACAAAAGACGAAACAACACAAATTAACGTAGTAGTACCAAATTAACAATTGTATTTGTGACGATTTTGAACAAACAACAAATAAACAAAATCAAAATCAGTCGCAATTTAAAATTGCTGTATAAATTGTCCATATTAGCTGGGGGGAAAAAAAGGAGAAAGCAGTGGGATTGAATATTAAGAAAGACGGAATTGGAAGAACATAAGAATGAAAAAAAAAAGATAAATAAATTTGAGGAGACAAGTGGCAATGGCAATTGGCAATCACGGAGCAATTTGCGCAGCTATAAATCATAATACCGATAGAGGCAGTGAAAGAGACACCGCCTATTTCGGGCCCATCAAAACCTGCAAGTGGAGAAGTAAGGACGATCCAAAATTGAAACTTCACAGCCAAACTACTTCTTTTTTCTTCTTTAGTTTTATGTTTGTTTGTTTGGATGATAAGAAAAAATAAATGAGTTGTTTGAATAGCTAAAATGAAAATACATCATGTGCTTATTTACTGTAGTTTCGATTGTCAGTTAAGTAGTGGGCCGTATCGTCTTAAAACAAACGGAAGAGGATAATTATACTATAATTATTGTGTTTTCAAAAAGTATTAGTTCAGTATCTTCAATATCCATTTAAGGGTGGTTAATTATGTCAAACTTTTATATGTTGTATATATTCAAATTCAATCCTTTTTATATTTACTCTAAAAAAAAATTCAGTTTGTTTTATGTCTTTTTTTTAAAATTATTTTATATTTTTTTTACAATAAGGCTGAATTGTAAATTTCATAAAATATAATTTTTTTTTTATAGAAAAGAGGTGTCTAGCCACTAACATAATTTAATTATAAGTGTACCTACAAAATTGTTAATAGATCTAAGATTGGAAATTTTTCGATTCATATATGGACGTGATAGGTCTTTCTTGCTAAATATATAAGATTATGTCAATTTTGTTCCTTTTATACTTCACACAAAGTTAATGGACATGATATAGATACATTTTTTAAAACGGCAATTGTATTTAGGAGGGTTGTAAAATTTTTTAAGTGCGTAATTGGATCTTTTACTTATAATAAATAAATTAATATTTACTTTTTATAATTTATATAATTTAAAAATTCCATTCCATATATTGTCAAATTTCCATAATACATTGAACTAACATATTCCATTATAATCCAATTTTTTCATTTTATATAAGAGAGAAATATCGCATGTAAAGTGAGTTTTCACTAATTTTCTTTAATTTTTTATGAATAATGAAATTTAAAAATATTAATCATACCTCATAACTACGTTATTTTATTCTTTTACCAAACAAGGAATCAGAACACTACTTTCATATTTCACATATTTAATAGAGTTTATATAGTATTTTATATACTTTCAATACAAACGATTATAATTCCAAAAACCATAATGAATTGTGAAATTCCTCGTATGAAGTTATATTTCAATCATTTAATTTAATATTATTTATTTTTGATAGATTATTTTAGATAAGTTATTTAAAGAAATTTTACAAGTATATTCAAATTAATAATTTTCTTAATCCAAACGATAAAATTTATTTATTTTTTCACTTAACTATTCATCCATTTTACCACCAAAGGGTTCAGTCCAGTGATAAAGATGTTGGCTCTTTACTTGGGAGACCAGAGTTCGAGTGGTACTTCTTCCACCTTTAGAATAGGTATATTTTTGTAATTCAGTAAAAAAAAAACTATTCATCCATTTTAGACTAATCCAAAATCAACCATTCCTACTTCATCAAGAATGAACATGAAAGTGTTAAATGGAGTTTTCAAAGAACAACTGCAAGAATATTACTTCTGCAACTGATTGACATCCACTTTGGTGAAATATCTAATTATTTTAAAGTCTATTTCAAAAGCAAACTTTACCATCAGATTACTATTAAAAATACAAACAAAATATTCAGTCTATAAACAGTCAAAAGCCCCAATAATACTAATAATTTCAAAGTTCTATACAAGAGGTTGCTAGCCTCTGGTTACTATTACTCATTAGTTATCACAAACAATTTTTTCCCCCATTTTCGTGACACTAATTAGTTGAAGGACAGTTTTCTTTATCGGAAAACACGTTGAAATTAGTACTATAGTTAGATTAATTATTGATTTAAGCACATATTATGCTTATGTTGACACGATTTGACTGAAGAGACTAAAAACCGAAAATAAAAAGAACCGAAAGAAACCAATTAAACGAATCATCATTAAAATTTCAATAATAAAAAGGATAGCAACAAAAGTAAAGTCAATATAATGTTTCCGACATGAATGAATGATTTTTTTTTTTTTTTAACGAATGAATGAATGATTTTAAAGCTAAACAATGCCATTGGGAAAATAATTTGTATCAAAATTTTTTATTTTATTTTTGGTCCGATGTATTTGGTAAATCAAATTGAGTACACAATTATTAATTCATAATTTATTTTTTTAAGTAATTCATAAATTAAATTAAATTATTCAAAATGAATTTATCAACAAGATGGTTTGATATTCTTACTCCTTATTTAAGTAAATAGTTTGATTTTTGCGAATAAAAAATAAAATACTTGTTGTGAGTTTAAATGAGCTGGCCGAGACATGTTATTTAATCAAAAAAATAAATTCGACCAATGTGTCAATCAGAAAATAAAAATAAAAAATAGAGGAAGGTCCAATTTATTCACCATGGACATGGGCAGCAAAAGTCAAGGAGGATAGGGGGGGTGGGTCAGAGGACTAAATAGTAAATAAGTCTAATAATAGACTTTTGAGTTTTGATTAGGTAATGTAATAATTTGGTGATGGGTAAGTGAGTGAGTCAAACAGTGTATTACCAAACCGCAACTTAAATGGAAAAATCAGTACATAAACAATTGCATTCACATAACATAAGACGAAAAATTGACTTAAACCCAAATAATATGCTCTACCCGTGATATTATCTAATCTTAAAGTTTGATATTTTAATGAAGTCTTAGTTTTCCTAACAACATGGCAAAAACTATACTTTTACTGCTTGATTATTATTCAATAGAAGTTATGGGAGTATTTTTGGAAAACAGAAAAAAAAAAAAAATCACCATAAGATTCATAATATTATATCAGTCTATTAGTAACTTTGCATATATTAAATTAATATTATTAGTCCGTATATATATACACTAGAGAACCCTAAAAATATTAATTCATTATTCTCTACCTTAGTGGATCATGCAATGAAGAATACAAATACAAAATCATGGTGGGAAAGTAGCTTGCTACTGGTAGTTCCAATTGGCTTTTTTTTTTTCCCGAAATTATGGATAGAGAAATTGGAAGCTTAGTTTATCGCCTTGCCACTGAACCATGTATTAGGGTGCATCTCAATTGGCTGTTGTGTTGGCGTTTCGTGGAAGGAAGGCTCGAAACGATTCAAGAATCAAGTCAACGATCACGAATTTGTATATGGTGTTCAATTGTTGCTAATTGCAATCACCGAAAGTTGGGCTGATATTCTCGGCTTGGATATGGGCTCAGAGTTTAATTCTTGGACTGGGCCTAATAAACAAAATGTTCTCAAATTCTCCTTTGAATTTGAATTTGGAGTTTTAACATAAAAGCCCTTAAATGTGAAAGCATTCTAAAAAAATTCATATTTTTTCAAAATAGTCATTTTTAATTATAAACAAAATATAAAGAATTTATAAATATATTATAAACATACTACAAATAATTTATAAAAAAAAAGAATTTATTGCTTTTAATAGTTAAAAATTAATATGTGTCTCTTTTAAAAACTAAAAGTACAATTAAGCTAAAAGGTATTTTTAAGCTTAAAAACTAGGCCTTTTTTAATATTATCCCTTTGAATTTTGATGAAATAGTAATTTAGTAGAATGCAATTACGAGATTAAAATAGACTTACACAAAAGAAATTCCAACAGATTTTATATACTCTATTAAGAAGTGAGACAATTGAAGAAATTTTGTAGAAGAGAATCTATAAAGGTAGGTGATAGAGTTAGGTATCTTTTAAAGGCCACACCATCCTCAAATTGAGCTGCAACTTATCTTTCTGTTATAAGTTACACAACAAGAAAAGCGGTCCTATACTTATACTATTCCCAAACTCCTTTGCCTTTTCTTTTGGCCCACACATGTGGGTTGAAGGCCGAAGGGATTCTTCATTCTTAGCTTTGCCAATTCTAGTTTGGGCCTCAACTATATTCTCATTTTCAGGGAATATATACAAGTTCATCAATCAAAAATTAAAAAATAGTTAAAAGTTACAAAAAATAAAATAAAATAAAATAAAATTAAAAATAATGTGAAAAAAGGACATTTAAAATTTTTTAGGACAAACAATTAGAAATAACGTAAAAAAAAACCTTGTTTATGAGTTTTGTTTATGTTCATTTATACTTATTTGTATCTATTTGATATTTGTTTATGTATATTTATGCTTGTTTTAAATTTGTTTGTATCTATTTTTGCCATTTATGATGTAATTTCATATTGGATAGGAGTAAGAAAAATAAAGGATTTATAAATCTGGGCAATCTTCACTTGTCAACTCAGGTATTCATATAAATTAGGCCCAAATTCTGGATAGGAGTAAGAGGATAAAAGATTTATAAAATTGGACAATCCTTACCTGTCAATTTGCTTTTTTAGGTAGGTGAGTTAGGCCCAAATTCTTAACAGTTTAACTTTGTTCATTACTATATATATATATATATATATATATATTTTAAATGGCTTCATAAAATGTTAAAATAAAAAAGTCCTCTTTTTCCTTTTATAAAGTTTTGGTGGACGTTTTGGATTTAACCACCTTTTAAATGAACAAAATCAAAAGAAACTCTATTTCTGTTTCAAATACTAATTATAAATTAGAAATGCAAAAAGGAAAATAAATTGTTTTTGTTGGTAAATTTTTACCGAATATATTTATTTTCCATTATTACCAAACAACATTATAGCAGGAGCATAATGTTTTGGTACATCCAAC